>WNWK01037292.1:0-18603 GCA_009830355.1 Cherax destructor | reverse complement strand
GTCAGCAGTACTGCTGCCTTGTTTTTAAGCTCCAGCAGTACTGTTCTTCCTTGCTTCTTAAGCCCCTCAGCAGACTGCTGCCTTTCTTGCTTCCAGCAGTACTGCCTCCTTGTTTGGTCTCAGCAGTACTGCGCTTGCTTGTTCCTCAGCAGTACTGCTTCCTTGTTTTTAGCTCTCCAGCAGTACTGCCCTTGTTTTGCTTCCAGCAGTACTGCTGCCCTGTTTAAGCCTCAGCAGTACTGCTGCCTTGTTTCTTGGTCTCAGCAGTACTGCTGCCTTGCTTTAAGCTCCAGCAGTACTGCTGCCTTGTCTTAAGCTCCAGCAGTACTGCTGCCTTGTCTTAAGCCTCAGCAGTACTGCTGCCTTGTTTAAGCTCTCAGCAGTACTGCTGCCTTGTTTTAAGCTCTCAGCAGTACTGCTGCCTTGTTTAGCCTCACCAGTACTGCTTCTTCCTTGCTTCTAAGCTCTCACCAGTACTGCTTCTTCCTTGCTTTAAGCTCTCACCAGTACTGCTTCTTCCTTGCTTCTTAAGCTCTCACCAGTACTGCTTCTTCCTTGCTTTGCTCTCCCAGTACTGCTTCTTCCTTGCTTCTAAGCTCTCAGCAGTACTGCTTCTTCCTTGTTAAGCTCTTCAGCAGTACTGCTTCTTCCTTGCTTTAAGCCTCAGCAGCACTGCTCTTCCTTGCTTCTTAGCTCTCAGCAGTACTGCTTCTTCCTTGCTTCTTAAGCCTCAGCAGTACTGCTGCCTTGTTCTTAGCTCTCAGCAGTACTGCTCCTTGTTTGCTCTCAGCAGTACTGCTTCTTCCTTCTTAAGCCTCAGCAGTACTGCTGCCTTGTTTAAGCTCTCAGCAGTACTGCTTCTTCCTTGCTTCTAGCTTCCTCAGCAGTACTGCTTCTTCCTTGTTTTAAGCTCTCAGCAGTACTGCTTCTTCCTTGTTTAAACTCTCAGCAGTACTGCTTCTTCCTTGCTTCTTAAGCTCTCAGCAGTACTGCTTCTTCCTTGCTTCTTAAGCTCTCAGCAGTACTGCTTCTTCCTTGCTTCCTAAGCTCTCACCAGTACTGCTTCTTCCTTGCTTCTTAAGCTCTCAGCAGTACTGATGCCTTGCTTCTTAAGCTCTCAGCAGTACTGCTTCTTCCTTGCTTCTTAAGCTCTCAGCAGTACTGCTTTTCCTTGCTTCTTAAGCTCTCAGCAGTACTGCTTCTTCCTTGCTTCTTAAGCTCTCAGCAGTACTGCTTCTTCCTTGCTTCTTAAGCTCTCAGCAGTACTGCTTCTTCCTTGCTTCTTAAGCTCTCAGCAGTACTGCTTCTTCCTTGCTTCTTAAGCTCTCAGCAGTACTGCTTCTTCCTTGCTTCTTAAACTCTCAGCAGTACTGCTTCTTCCTTGCTTCTTAAGCTCTCAGCAGTACTGCTTCTTCCTTGCTTCTTAAGCTCTCAGCAGTACTGATGCCTTGCTTCTTAAGCTCTCAGCAGTACTGCTTCTTCCTTGCTTCTTAAGCTCTCAGCAGTACTGCTTCTTCCTTGCTTCTTAAGCTCTCAGCGGTACTGATGCCTTGCTTCTTAAGCTCTCAGCAGTACTGCTTCTTCCTTGCTTCTTAAGCTCTCAGCAGTACTGCTTCTTCCTTGCTTCTTAAGCTCTCAGCAGTACTGCTTCTTCCTTGCTTCTTAAGCTCTCAGCAGTACTGCTTCTTCCTTGCTTCTTAAGCTCTCAGCAGTACTGCTGCCTTGTTTCTTAAGCTCTCAGCAGTACTGCTTCCTTGCTTCTTAAGCTCTCAGCAGTACTGCTTCTTCCTTGCTTCTTAAGCTCTCAGCAGTACTGCTGCCTTGCTTCTTAAGCTCTCAGCAGTACTGCTTCTTCCTTGCTTCTAAGCCTCAGCAGTACTGCTTCTTCCTTGCTTCTTAGCTCTCAGCAGTACTGCTTCTTCCTTGCTTCTTAAACTCTCAGCAGTACTGCTTCTTCCTTGCTTCTTAGCCTCAGCAGTACTGCTTCTTCCTTGCTTTAGCTCTCAGCAGTACTGCTTCTTCCTTGCTTCTTAAGCTCTCAGCTCTCCTTACTGTAGACCACATCTCCAGAACCTCTGTATTCTTCCTACCATCTTGAGACTGAAAGTACATTTCAAACCATCCCTGTGATTTATCTTTGTTTTTAAGCGTCTGTGTTCCTCCCTCATTTTAGTCGTTCCCTATCCGATCTATCAATTCCTTTCAGTATCTTGTATATCGTAATCATGTCTCCCCCAGCCCTCTCTTACAGAGTCGTCAGAGTGATTGATGTCTTTGAGGGTCGCGTCATATTAGTATTGCTTGCTGGGGATCGAGTCTCGGCTCCATGATGTGACAAATGTTGCTTCAGCTCTCACTGTCCGTGATTTATATGACTTTATCTTGTAGGACTTGTAGCAGCTGTTGTAACGTGGACTTGCAGCAGTTGTTGTAACGTGGACTTGTAGCAGTTGTAAAGTGGACTTGTAGCAGCTGTTGTAACGTGGACTTGTAGCAGTTGTAACGTGGACTTGTAGCAGCTGTTGTAACGTGGACTTGTAGCAGCTGTTGTAACGTGGACTTGTAGCAGCTGTTGTAACGTGGACTTGTAGCAGCTGTTGTAACGTGGACTTGTAGCAGCTGTTGTAACGTGGACTTGTAGCAGCTGTTGTAACGTGGACTTGTAGCAGCTGTTGTAACGTGGACTTGTAGCAGCTGTTGTAACGTGGACTTGTAGCAGCTGTTGTAATGTGGACTTGTAGCAGCTGTTGTAATGTAGATTTGTAGCAGTTGTAATGTGGATATATTGGTTTCTTGATTTGGCGCCGGACTGTCTGCTGGTGGTCGCAGACTGTCTGCTTGTGATCCCCGACTGTCTGCTGGTAGTCCCAGACTGTCTGCTGGTGGTCCCAGATTGCTGGTGGTCACAGACTGTTTGCTGGTGGTCACAGACTGTCTGCTGGTGGTCGCAGACTGTCTGCTGGTGGTCGCAGACTGTCTGCTGGTGGTCCCAGATTGTCTGCTGGTGGTCCCAGTTTGTCTGCTGGTGGTCCCAGACTGTCTGCTGGTGGTCCCAGACTGTCTGCTGGTGGTCCCAGACTGTCTGCTGATAGTCCCAGACTGTCTGCTGGTGGTCCAAGACTGTCTGCCGGTGGTCCCAGACTGTCTACTGGTGGTCCCAGATTGTCTGCTGGTGGTCCCCGAATGTCTGCTGGTGGTCCCCGAATGTCTGCTGGTGGTCCCAGACTGTGCTGGTGGTCCCAGACTGTCTGCTGGTGGTCCCAGACTGTCTGCTGGTGGTCCCAGACTGCCTGCTGGTGGTCCCAGACTGCCTGCTGGTGGTCCCAGACTGTCTGCTGGTGGCCCCAGACTGTCTGCTGGTGGCCCCAGACTGTCTGCTGGTGGCCCCAGACTGTCTGCTGGTGGCCCCAGACTGTACCATACCCCAGACAGCTATACAGTGTCATTCATTTAAAGTGTTCCAATATTTGTGTTGGGATATGCTAAGTATTTTCTTCCTGTGAAGATCATACTGTGATGAAATTTAATAATTACTAATAATTTGAATATTACTTACAAGAATAATAATAAAGTACACCTCGGTGTGTGTACTTCCTGGTGAGTGAAGTTACACCTTTCTCTCTCAGCCTATTTATTCCCACACCTCCAACAGCCCTCCTTCACCACCACCCCAACACCCACACCAGCACTACCACCCCAAACACCCACACCACCATCTCCACCCCCAACACCCACAACACCCACAACACCCCCAACACCCACACCACCACCAACACCCACTCCACCCCAACACCCACACCACCACCTACAGTGGTCACAAATAGATAAAACATATGGGCGGCGTAGCAGTAACTTGCTTGGGACACGTCACCAGCTGTGTTTATCACCTACACCTGACCTATACTTCCACCTCCACTTGTACTTCAACCTCTGTCTATAGCTCTACCTATAACTCTATCTCTAAAGTACTTGTAGTCAGCGCTGTATAACCCCTGTGGTTTAGCGCTTCTATTTGATTATAATAATAATACAGTATTTGTAGATGTTAAAGTATCTGCAGGGTTACAGCGACTGTGGTGTGTGTAGCAGAGGCAGGATTACAGGTGTACCACATATAGAAGGTGCAGGAACTGGGTTGCGTGTGATAATGGAACAACCTTGTTTGTTCCATTACTCGCACCTGTAACAGAACCAGTACTTGCATTTGTTTTGTTTCACAAACAACGAAGAACCAATCAGAGGCATCGGGATCACAACTACAACTTAATAAAACTAATAAAATTTCATCCAAAAACTAGCTAGAAAAACAGAATATAACGGCATAGATATCTTGGCGTACGCACGTATTGTAAACAAGGACGGCGTACGCACGTATAGTACACAAGGACGGCGCACGCACGTACACGATGATGACAAAAAAAAATGGGACGAAATTTTGAAGAAAAACATGAATCAACGTTTAGCAAGGTAACAGAGCACAGGAAAGTACAAGACATTGTTATCATCAAACTAGTACAATCAACTTGCATTAGTGATACTACCACGCTACTCAATACACGTTGAAAGATTATAACATGCACAGGCATGTTTTGCAAAACGCAAGAGGGTCACCACATAGAACGAAAGGAACACGTAAAGGACTTGGGAATAATTATGTCTGCTGATCTGTCTTTTAAAGACCATAACAAGACAAAGATCACAACAGCCAGGAAGAAGGCGGGTGGGTATTGCGAACTTTCAAAACAAGGAAATAATGCCGATGGTGACACTCTTCAAATCGCTAGTGCTCCCTCACTTAGAATACTGCTCAGTGCTGACGGCCCCGTTCAGGGCAGGAGAAATAGCAGAGCTGGAACAAATCCAGAGATCGTTTACGGCTCACATTGAGCCATTGAAACATCTAAATTATTGGGAACGCCTTCAAGTCTTGAACATGTACTCATTGGAGCGGAGGAGAGAGAGATACATGATAATATATACTTGGAAAGTACTTGAGGGCCTGGTCCCAAATCTGCACACTGCCATAACAACATACTGGAGTGAGAGATATGGGAGAAAGTGTAAAATAAACCCAGTGAGGAGCAGGGGTGCGGTGGGGACAATACGGGAGCACTGTATTAACATCCGGGGTCCCAGACTATTCAACATCTTACCAGAAGATATCCGAAACACGGCTGGAACCAGTGTAGAAGCCTTCAAGAGGAAACTGGACAAATATCTTCACCAGGTGCCAGATCAACCAGGCTGTGATGGATATGTGGGGCAGCGGGCCTCCAGCAGCAACAGCCTGGTTGACCAGGCAAGCACCAGACGAGCCTGGCTCATGGCCGGGCTCAGAGAGTAGATAAACTCTCGAAACTCTTCAAAGGTATATCAGAGGTAAGGCACTCTCATTTTGGCCCGAACTCTTAGTGTTACCCTTAAAATGGAAGAATACCAGCAGCTAGGCCACTTAACACAGTTTGGTTGAAGACTTGAGACACCGGTGTAATTCCAGAGAGACCTTTACTGCTTCTTATCCTCATAGAAGATATAGATAACGTTATCGTATCAGTGTTTCGTGTCAGCCTGTGCGGAGGGTAACAACATAAATATGAAAGTTGATGTGGTAGAAGACACTCAACGAACACATGTTAACAACGTATTGCTGTGAGCACAGCAAAAATAACGATGTTCAACGGTGGCAAATTCCATCCTGGTAAATATGAAAACGAAAACGACGATCTATAAACGAATACAGTAAAGAAAACGAAGAAAGGTTACCCCCTATGAAGGAAGGAACACTTAAATGAACTAGGAATAATCATGCAGGATCACCTTGTTTAGTTTTTGTACGTCTGAATACTTGAAGGTTCAACGCTGGTGCTATTTACTCTTTGATAGACCTTGCGTATGTCCCATATAATGCCTTAAAAGATCCTTTGATAAGGTTCCTAAATGGTGTTTAGAGATTTGCCAGTCTGGTGGATGCTGCAGAAGTTATCAGGTTTGTGTGTCCTGGGTAATTGTCGTGATGTGTGTGTGTGTGTGTGTGTGTGTGTGTGTGTGTGTGTGTGTGTGTGTGTGTGTGTGTATATGTGTGTGTGTGTGTGTGTGTGTGTGTGTGTGTGTGTGTGTGTGTGTGTTGTGATGTGTGTGTGTGTGTGTGTGTGTGTGTGTGTGTGTGTGTGTGTGTGTTTGAAGTATTGTTGACACTTTCCCAGAGTGTGTATATGTGTGTGTGTGTGTGTGTGTGTGTGTGTGTGTATATGTGTGTGTGTGTGTGTGTATGTGTGTGTGTGTGTGTGTGTGTGTGTGTGTGTGTGTGTGTGTGTGTGTGTGTGTGTGTGTGTGTGTGTGTGTGTGTGTTTGAAGTATTGTTGACACTTTCCCAGAGGAGGGAACTCACCCCTGGGAGGCGTATGCTATTTTGGGCAGAGAGCGAGGGGTAGAAGTACAGCAGAAGGTGGGAGTACATGGGAAGTACATCAGGAGACAGGTGGGAGTACATGGGAAGTACATCAGGAGACAGGTGGGAGTACATGGGAAGTACATCAGGAGACAGGTGGGAGTACATGGGAAGTACATCAGGAGACAGGTGGGAGTACATGGGAAGTACATCAGGAGACAGGTGGGAGTACATGGGAAGTACATCAGGAGACAGGTGGGAGTACATGGGAAGTACATCAGGAGACAGGTGGGAGTACATGGGAAGTACATCAGGAGACAGGTGGGAGTACGTGGAAATGACAGCATGTTACTGCCTACTACACGGTGGCTCACATATCCATCACAGCCTGGTTGATCTGGCTGCGATGGTGTGAAGATAGTAAATCAGAAGGCTCTCTCCTTGTTCACTGCTCCTTCCACACGACCAGCATAAGGCTCATTGCTCCTTCCACCACACGACTAGCACAAGTCTCACTGCTCCTTGCCACCATGCTACCAGCAGAAGTACCATGATGTCTTATTGCTAAATTGTGTTAGTGAACTACTAGTTTTCTTTGAGAAACTTGGACGATGATGTCCTGCCAAGAGAGAGACTAGTGCTGAGATCTAACACTGCTAGCACTACTATCATTAATACCATTACTATTTCACTCAGTTACTATCACTACTCTCCACTACTTCTACCATCACTGTTACATCCCCATTCACTACTACTATCAACCACTACTACCCCTGCTACTACTACTATTACCACTACTACCCCTGCTACTACTATTACTACTGCAACTCCTACCACAACTTCTAACCCTACCACTACTACTGCACCTGCCACTACTACTGCCACTACTATTACTACCCCTAGAACTACTTCCTCTGCTGCTGCTACTACTACTACAACCCCTACCACAACTTCTACCCCTACCACCACTACTGCACCTGCCATTATTACTACTACCACTGTTACAACTACATCTGTCATAACTACCTCTGCAACCACTACTACCTCTTCTCTGCAACAATCACTTCCTTAACGCAGCGGCCGTCTCCCACGAAGGAAGGGTGACCAGAAGGATACTTGAAGGAGGTTTCCTGGGGCCAATATCTCTGTAGCCCGGTCCCAGACCAGTCTTAGTGCATCAAGGCCTGATCAGCCAGGCTGTTACTTCTGGCTGCGCATAGTCTTACCTTTGATATACCTTTGAAGAGTTTCGAGAGCTCTACTCCTGAGCCCGGCCATGGGCCAGGCTCGTCTGGTGCTTGCCTGGTCAACCAGGCTGTTGCTGCTGGAGACCCGCTGCCCCACATATCCATCACAGCCTGGTTGATCTGGCACCTGGTGAAGATACTTGTCCAGTTTCCTCTTGAAGGCTTCTACACTTGTACGAACCACAGCCCGGCTGTGGTTCGTACGGTGGTTCCCTCTTGAAGACAGCCAGAGGTTTGTTAGTAATTACTCTTATGCACGAAGGGAGGCTGCTGAAGAGTCGGGGACCTCTGACACTTAGTGTACTCATCACGCCCCTGCTTTTTAGTGGAAGTATTCTGCACCGTCTGCCAAGTCTTCTGTTGTCATAAGGAGTGATCAGTGTTCAAGATTTGAGACCAGACTCGCCAGGATTTTCTGTGTAAATTATGATGTACCTTTCTCGCCTTCGTTCCAAGGAATACAGTAGAAGGGATTTCAAGTGTTTCCAGTGAAACAATGAAAGTTCTCTTTATGTTTACCACTGTTGGGATACAGCAGTACTCCAGCTTAGAGTGACTTGAAGAGTATATATATATATATATATATATATATATATATATATATATATATATATATATATATATTTATTTATTTGCATGTATTTGCAAACACACATCTAGGGTATTACAAGAATGGAAGGTGTTCCGGGGGTCAACGCCCCCGCGGCCCGGTCCTCGACCAAGCCTCCCGATAGATCAAGGCCTGATCAACCAGGCTGTTTCTGCTGGCCGCATGCAGTCCACTTAAGGTATCTGTCCAACTCCCTCCTGAAGACAGCCAGGTATCTATTGTTAACTCTCCTTATGTATGATGGAAGGCTGTTGAAGAGTCTTGGACCCCAGGCACTGTGTTTTCTTTTAGTGTATTTATGGCACCCTTGCTTTTTATTGGACAATACGGATAACGTGGAGGAGCGTGAAGTATTTACACAGTTCCTAGCGCCTCGTTGCATCATCATTATAGTCACTGACAACTGCACATTCAACTATATAATGGTAAAGGTGGTGTGTCTCCTATTTTTCACATAGCTTACGTATAGAATAAGCAGGGAGAGAGAATGGTGGGGGGGGGGTGAAGAGCAGGTAGCATGCATGGTAAGTGTGGTGATGAAAACATACTAGTGATGAAGAGCAGGTAGCATGCATGGTAAGTGTGGTGATGAAAACATACTAGTGGTGACAAGAATGAAAGGAAGTTTGAGGGCTGTAGTGGTGGTGGTGGTGGTGGTGATGGGGGTGGAACTGGAGTGTGGTGGTGTGGGTGGTGGCGGAGTGCGTGGGTGGTAGTATAGTGCGTGGGTGGGGGTGGTGGGTGATGTGAGGTGGAGAGGGTGCAAGGTTAAAGGGGTGTTGTAGTTGTTGGGTGGGAGGGAGGAGGCAGGTTGAGAGGGAGAAGACTGGTGATCTCTTCCACTACTCACCTTATAACCACCTCGCCTCCTTCACCTACCACCTGCAGCTACCACCTGCAGCGACCAGTTGAAGCTACCACCTGCAGCGACCAGTTGAAGCTACCACCTGCAGCTACCAGCTGAA
Source organism: Cherax destructor (assembly GCA_009830355.1). NCBI lineage: Eukaryota > Metazoa > Arthropoda > Malacostraca > Decapoda > Parastacidae > Cherax > Cherax destructor. Next base: position 9,393 of record WNWK01037292.1, on the reverse strand, counting down.
GCTACTACTTGCAACTACGACCTGCAGTTACCACCTGCAGCTACTAGCTGAAGCTACTACTTGCAACTACGACCTGCAGTTACCACCTGCAGCTACTAGCTGCTTCACCATCAACATAACACTGATGCAGTCAAGAAGAAATCAATAAAAAAAAAAAAAAAAATTTTAACATTACAAAACAAAATTCTCAGCTCCATATTTTAAAACCTGTGCTGCCACCACCATCTCTTACAACAGTCCTGCCACCAGTGGCACTTACAACAGTCCTGTCACCAGTGGCACTTACAACAGTCCTGTCACCAGTGGCACTTACAACAGTCCTGTCACCAGTGGCACTTACAACAGTCCTGTCACCAGTGGCACTTACAACAGTCCTGTCACCAGTCCAGTGGCACCAGTCAGGATGGCATATTGTAGCACTTGTGGAACATGTGAAGGCGTCCAGGGGAAAGGAACAAGGAGAGTTAGATGTTACGTATGTCTGTCTAAACACCATGTCTCTTGCGTGAGGGGTAAACACTGTTTCCATACATAACATTATAGTTGGAGGTGCTTCTGGAGTTACAATAAATTTATGGATGGGGTTTTGGACAGATTTCAGAAAGGTACTGATGAGGGTACTAAATACCATTAATAAGAAGACAGGCCCTCTCTTTGATGTCTACCTGGGATTTATAAAAAAAATGGAAGGGAAAAAGCAGATACAGGAAACGGGAGCCAAAAAAAACCCAAGGAGTGACTCCCAGAGAGGAAGGGGGGATATGTAAGAGAGGCTGGTGATAACAGTACTCACAATATTAAGTTCAATAGATAACTTAGATATGATTGCAGACTCAGTGGAAGAGGTACATGTAACCAGTGCAGCACCACCAGCAGCCTCCAGCCTAGCAGTACTGCTTCTGTTACATATTCAGGATCACATAAGTTAGTTGATATCACTGAAAACGAAACGATGTCTAACCCAAGCACAATAAAATGTTTCATCAGAAAATCCAAGTCAGTCAGCAACTGCGTTTGAAAAATTTCCAAATATGAATCAACTGGAAATAGGACTGGAATGTGACAACATGACCACCCAAAGAAACGTCTCACATAAAAATATTTGAAAGGGTTCTAAGAAGCTCGATTGCCAACTACTTGGAATTCCAACACTTGCACAACCCAGGGCAGCATGGGTTTAGAGCAGGTCGCTCCTGCCTCTCTTAACTACTCGACCACTACGACAGTTTTGAATGCACTGGAGGACAAAAAGACTGCAGATGTAGTAGTATACACAGACTTTGCGAAAGTCTTCGACTAGTCCGTTCATGGTCTAATAGCTCACAAAATACGTGCTAAAGGAATAACTGGAAAAGTGGCCAGATGGATCTTTTAACTTTCTAACCAACAGAATACAAAGAATAATGGTAAACAAAGGTAAGTCGGAGGCAGCCACAGTGAAAAGCTCTGTTCCATAGTGTACAATACTCGCCCCATTCTGTTCCTCATTCATTACAGAAAAGAAGGTTGAGAGATGAGTAGTTTGAGGTAATCAGTCCCTCAGCCTGGAGTTGATGTGTTCAGTCCATCAATCTTGATAAAAGTACAGCATGTGCATGGAGAAGGGGCTTATATACTGCAGACAAATGAGGTGAAGCAGTGGTAGGCAGAGTCACCAGTGTAAATATCCACTAGTGGAAGTAGGTCATGTCTCTAGATTAGGTAAGCTGTAAAGAATTTCCTGTATCAGGATCCCAAGATGTTGCTGTGTCTGACAGTCTTACGAATACAGGTGGTAGTCGAAAGACAAAATAATGTAATCAGCAGAGCGGAGCAAAGGCAGGGAAAACACAACAGGGGTAGATTTCTTTACCCAGGTATTCCGTCACCAATATTTACACTGTGTACAGTGTTAATGTTTAGAGAAATCAGAGTAAAATAGTGCGATCAAAAGTCACTCATAGCATGAGTGGTCACGACCAGTGTCTGCGGAAGTCTGCCACTCAGCCAGGCGAACCAGAGTACGTCACCTTGGATGAAGTAGCCGGCTTCCATGTGATTGGCAGATTGAACTGGACAATAGGCACAACAGTGGGGACCCCAGAACTGCTACTCTAAATTGCCAGTTTATTGGTCGAGAGGGCATGCCAAATGGTTGTGTGTGAACGTTGAATAAAATGTAACATACCCGGCATACACTACAGACATTGTATAATTGGTTTAGAGAACACAACAATCTCTGATTCTGATTCCACGTGACTTCGAAGAAGCCATTGACTGCATGCCTGTGCAGTCCGCCCCAGGCCCTGACTAGTGGAACTCCATATTTATCAAGAATTACAAGAAGTCATTACCACGTGTCCTAAATATTATATGGAGAAGGAGTCTGGATACAGTCATTAAAGCCACTAATATAACCCCGCTCTACAAGGGTGGTAGGAAAGTATTAAAAAAAAAAGTATAGACCGATAGCGCTGCCGTTTCACATTATCAAGATTTTTGAAAGAGTTTTAAGATGCAAGATTGCCAATCACACGACATGGCAGCAGTTGCACAACCTAGGTCAACATGGGCTCGGGACAGGTCGCTCCTGCCTATCACATTTGCTAGACCATTACGTGGTCTTGGATGTACTAAAAGACTAGCAAAATTGCAAAAGCCTTGGACACGTACGATCATGGGGTAATTGCCCACAAAATGCATGCGAAAGGAATAAATTGAAAGGTGTGCAAATGGATATTTAACTTAAAAAAACAGAACCCGAAGAGTAAGATTAGAGTAAAATCAGAGGCTGTTGCACTGAAAAGTTGTATACCCAGTACTCGCCCTGCTTCTCTCCCTCAACCTCATCTCTGTCACAGACAGAGACTTAAACTATACTATAATCTATATGAGAGTGACATCCATAGAAGACACAGCGAACCTTCAAGCTGATGTCAACAAAGTCTTTCAGTGGGCTACCAGCAACAATATTATGTTCACTGAGGGTAAATTTCAGCTACTACGTTATAGAAAAGAGGAAATAAAAACAATAGAACGTAGGTCTAATGTAAGATACCTATTTATACTGGTATTGAGGTGTACAGGTGTACGTTGGAACTGAGGTGTACTGGTGCATGTGTATACTGGTATTCAGGTGTACTGGTGCTTGTATATGCTGATATTGAGGTGTACAGTTGCTTGTATATAATAGTACTGAGGTTTACTGGTACTCCTCTACCAGTTCTGGTGTTAAAATGCTTTTATGTTTAGTGCAGGTTCCTTATAATAATAATAATAATAATATTTTTGCAAGTAGATAAACTGTGGAGTAGATGATCACGGATGTGAGCTGAGACCATCCAACATGGTAAAGTTTGGACGTACATCTCTCAACTGACGTTATTGATGTCACTTACACCATGTGGGCCAGTGTGTGTGTGCTTATTCTTACCTATTTGGGGTTGCATGGGTCGATTCACAGCTCATGGCCCCACCTCTTCGCTGATCGCTACTAGGTCCACTCTCTCCTTGCTCCATGAGCTTTATCGTATCTCTTCTTAAAGTTATATATGGATCCTGCCTCCGTTACATCACTTTCCAGATTGTTCCACTTCCTGACAACTCTATGACTGAAGAAATACTTCCTAACATCCCTGTGACTCATCTGAGTTTTCAGTTTCCAGTTGTGACCCTTTGTTGCTGTCTCACCTCTGAAACATCCTGTCCTGTCCACCTTATCAATTCTTCTCAGTATTTTATATGTCGTTATCATGTCATCCCTATCCCTCTTGTCCTCCAGTGTCGTCAAGTTGATTTCCCTTAACCTCTCCTCGTAGGACACACCCCTTAGCTCCGTGTGTGTGTGTGTGTGTGTGTGTGTGTGTCTGTCTGTCTGTCCACAGCATCTCTTGAGGTCATCCATAATAGTGTGTTTAGTGGTGCTTGTAGCTATTGCCACACGTGTGGCTCATAAAGATGCCACATGTTTGACAGATCCCTCGAACTGTACTTAGTACCTTCAGTGTATATTGAGAACACTCACATTGTGCGGCTATATTGTTCTGTATGATAGTTATCAGAACTGGGACAGATACAAAGATCAGTTGCAGCCAGCATAGAGAGAATAAAGCATTTAAATTACTGAGAAAATTTTAAAGTTCTAAATATGTACTCACTGGAGCGGAGAAAGATTACATGATAATATATACGTGAAAAGTACTTTAGAGCCTAGTCCCAAATCGGCACATTGATATAACATACTGGAGTGAGAGACATGGGAGGGAGTGTAAAATAAACTAATGAAACGCAGGGGTGCGGTGGGCACAATAAAAGAACATTATAAGAACATAAGAAAGGAGGAACACTGCAGCAGGCCTGTTAGCCCATACTAGGCAGGTCCTTAACAATCCATCCCACTAACAGAATATTTGCTCAACCTAATTTTCAATGCTACCCAAGAAAAAAGCTTTGATAATTCTATTTACTCATGAGCAATTCCCACTCAAATCCAACCCCTCTCACTCATGAATTTATCCAACCTAAATTTGAAACTACCCAAGGTTCTAGCTTCAATAACCCTACTAGGCAGACTGTTCCACTCATCAACGACCCTATTTCCAAACCAATACTTTCCTATATCCTTTCTAAATCTAAACTTATCTAACTTGAATCCATTATTGCGGGTTCTCTCTTGGAGAGATATCCTCAAGACCTTTATATCCCCTTTGTTAATACCCATTTTCCACTTGTATACCTCGATCATGTCTCCCCTCATTCTTCGTCTTACAAGTGAATGTAATTTAAGGGTCTTCAATCTATCTTCATACGGAAGATTTCTAATGCTATGTATTAATTTAGTCATTCTACGCTGAATGTTTTCTAACGAATTTATATCCATTCTGTAATATGGAGACCAGAACTGAGCTGCGTAATCTAGGTGAGGCCTTACTAATGATGTATAAAGCTGTAATATAACCTCTGGACTTCTGTTGCTTACACTTCCACTCAGTGGTGGACCTGACTTAACTCAGTGAAGACGTGTCTTGTGTGCTCTCTGTCAATCTGAAGAAGATGTCCTCTCTTGAGCTACTCTACCAGCAGCTGAAGGAAGAACTGAGGGTAGCTAAGCTTGAGATACAGCGACTGACTGAGGAAAACAAGAGGATTCGTAGTAATCCTCCTGTTGAGAATCCTCAAGCCAGGAAAGGAACCTGGACAGTGGCTAAAACGCATGGGACAAAGTTAAGGCTCAAGAGGACGGGTGGAGAGGTAGAAACAACGAAGACCCAGGAGAATGTTGTGGAAACATCGAACCCATTCTCCGTGCTACCCGATGAATGTGAGTCGACTTCTGGGAGCGTCACGACGAAAGACACAAAGGAAGGTAAAAACATTGTTGTTGTTGGGGACAGTCAGGTTAGGTACATGGATAGGGCTTTCTGTTTGATTGATAGGAGTAGGAGACAGGGTTTGCTTTCCTGGGGCTGGGATGGAGGATATTGTTAGCCGTCTGGACGACATCATGAGAGGTAATGGGAGCAATCCTATTATCTGTCTCAGTGCTGGAGGCAAGGATGTTGGCAGACGTAGGAGTGAGGACCTGACTAGCAGGTTTAGGTCAGCAATAGACATAATTAGGAAGAAGGGTGGGAACCCTGTCATATGTGGTATTTTGCCAAGGAGAGGAGTTGGAAATGAATGGCTGTCCAGGGCAATTGGTGTCAATTGCTGGCTGGACAAATACTGTAAGGAAAATTCAGTAACATTCATTGACAACTGGGACCTCTTCTATGGCAGAAATGACATGTATGCCAGGGATGGGGTTCACTTATCCAGGTCTGGGGTGGGGGCACTGGCAACTGCAGTGGAGGGAGCTGTTAGGGCTTTAAACTAGAAATAGTTAGTGGTATGGGTTTTGGGGGAAAACAGAGAAGTCCCAGTGTAGTAATATTATAAGTTGTAGGAGAACTAGTAATAGGCAGAATAAGGTGGATAGTGGAAAGCTAGTGACACTAGATGACAAGGACAGTAATAGGTATAGTGGAAAAACAGAGATGAGCAGGAAGGGTAAAGAGAAAGGAGGGTCTCTAAATATATATTACACCAATAGTCATAGTGCTAGGAATAAGATGGACGAGTTGAGATTAGTTGCAAGTACGGGTAATATTGATGTTTTTGCAATAACTGAGACATGGTTTAATATGAAAAATCGGGACTTGCCTGCCGAATGTCACATTCAGGGTTTTAAATTGTTCCAAGTAGACAGAAGTATCGGGAAAGGGGTGGTGGCACTCTATGTCCGTGATCATTTAAATTGTTGCATAAAACGGGTATAAAGTCTGAATTAACACATACAGAGTCTGTCTGGATAGAATTTTCAGAGGGGTGTGAAAAATTGATTTTAGGCGTGATTTACCGTCCTCCAAACTTAGATAGGGAACAAGGAGACTACTTTGGGGGAAATTGTTAAGGCCACAAGACACGATAACGTAGTAATTCTAGGGACTTTAACTTTAGTCAGATTGATTGGAATTTCATGACAGGGAATTTAGAATCTAACGACTTTTAGAAGTAGTTCAGGATTGCTTTTTGAAGCAGTTTGTAACAGAACCTACAAGGGAAATAACCTACTTGACTTGGTTCTGGCAAGCAAGGAAACCCTTGTTAATAATTTAGAAATTACAGAGGAACTCGCTCAAGCGACCACAAGTCAATTACCTTTAGCATTGAATGGATGTATGATAGTAGGGATAATTCAGTAATGGTCCCAGATTTTCGCTTAGCAGATTATAATGGACTTAGAGAACACTTATCAACTGTGGACTGGGGTGAAGAAGAGAGGTATCAATATGACAGTTTTCTTAACACTATACAGGCTGCCCAAAGAACATTTATCCCGTATAAAGAAATTAGATCAAGTAGAAATGACCCAAAATGGATGAATAATAGGCTCAAATATCTTTTAGGGCAGAAGAAAGGAATTTATAGGCGCATAAAAGAGGTGAGGGTCATCTTATAAATCAGTATACTGACATTAAGAGGGACGTTAAAAGGGAATAAGAAAATCTAAACGGGACTATGAAATTAAAGTTGCTAGGATTCAAAAACTAACCCAAAAAGTTTTTTCCAGGTTTATAGAACAAAAGTTAGGGATAAGATAGGTCCCCTTAAAAATAACTTTGGGCATCTTACTGACAAGGAGAATGATATGTGCTCTATTTTTAATAATTATTTTCTCTCGGTTTTCACACAGGAAGACATTAATAATATCCCAGTAATTAATTTTTACAGAGGCCCAGAAGAAGATAAATTATGTAATATCACAGTCACTAGCGAAATGATTATGAAACAGCTGGACCGACTGAAACAAAATAAATCGCCGGGTCCTGATGAGCTTTTGCAAGGGTTCTTAACTAATGCAAATGGAACTCTGTGAACCAATATCTAACATTTTTAATTTATCTCTTCAAACAGGTGTAGTGTCTGATATGTGGAAGATGGCTAATGTAATTCCTATTTTTAAAGCAGGGGACAAGTCACTACCGTCAAACTACCGCCCAATAAGCCTGACCTCAATTGTAGGCAAATTACTAGAGTCAATTATAGCTGATATTATTAGAAGCCATCTAGATAACCATAATTTGATTAATGATACCCAGCATGGATTCACGAGGGCCGTTCCTGCCTATCTAATTTATTATCCTTCTTCAGTAAAGCTTTTGAGGCTGTTGATCACGATAAAGAATTCGATATTGTTTATTTAGACTTTAGTAAGGCTTTTGATAGAGTACCGCACCAGAGACTGTTAAAGAAAGTGGCAGCTCATGGCATTGGGGAAAAGTGCTGTCATGGATCGAGTCATGGCTCACCAATAGGAGGCAGAGAGTGTGCATAAATGGGGTTAAATCCGAATGGGGACTTGTAACAAGTGGTGTTCCACAGGGATCAGTCTTAGGCCCATTGTTATTTATAATATATATCAATGACCTTGATGAGGGAATTACTAGTGATATGAGCAAATTCGCCGACGACACGAAGATAGGTAGGATAATTGATTCAAACATAGATGTCATAGAACTTCAGGAAGATTTAGACAAACTTAATTCGTGGTCAGAAAAGTGGCAGATGCAGTTCAATGTAGATAAATGCAAGGTTCTGAAGCTCGGAGTGTCCATAACCCAAGCACTTATAAGTTAAATAACGTAGAACTTAGCCATACAGATTGCGAGAAGGACTTGGGGGTGATGGTAAGCAGCAACCTTAAACCAAGACAGCAATGCCTAAGCGTACGTAATAAGGTAAATAGATTACTGGGATTTATATCAAGAAGTGTTAGCAACAGAAGTCCAGAGGTTATATTACAGCTTTATACATCATTAGTAAGGCCTCACCTAGATTACGCAGCTCAGTTCTGGTCTCCATATTACAGAATGGACATAAATTCGTTAGAAAACATTCAGCGTAGAATGACTAAATTTATACATAGCATTAGAAATCTTCCTTACGAAGAAAGATTGAAGACCCTAAAATTACATTCACTTGTAAGACGTAGAATGAGGGGAGACATGATCGAGGTATACAAGTGGAAAATGGGTATTAACAAAGGGGATATAAATAAGGTCTTGAGGATATCTCTCCAAGAGAGAACCCGCAATAATGGATTCAAGTTAGATAAGTTTAGATTTAGAAAGGATATAGGAAAGTATTGGTTTGGAAATAGGGTAGTTGATGAGTGGAACAGTCTGCCTAGTAGGGTTATTGAAGCTAGGACCTTGGGTAGTTTCAAATTTAGGTTGGATAAATTCATGAGTGAGAGGGGTTGGATTTGAGTGGGACTCGCGCATGAGTGGGTAGAATTGTCAAAGCTTATTTCTTGGGTAGCATTGAAAATTGGGTTGAGCAACTATTCTGTTAGTGGGACGGATTGTGAAGGACCTGCCTAGTATGGGCCAACAGGCCTGCTGCAGTGTTCCTCCTTTCTTATGTTCTTATGTTCTTATAAATCCCAGTAATCTATTTGCCTTATTACGTATGCTTATGCACTGCTCTCTTGGTTTAAGGTTGCTGCTTACCATAACTCCCAAGTCCTTTTCGCAATCTGAATGGCTAAGTTCTACATTATTTAACTTATAAGTGCTAGGGTTATGGACACTCCCTAGCTTCAGAACCTTGCATTTATCTACATTGAACTGCATCTGCCACTTTTCTGACCATAAATTAAGTTTGTCTAAATCCTTCTGAAGTTCCATGACATCTACGTTTGAATCAATTATCCTACCTATCTTCGTGTCGGCGAATTTGCTCATATCACTAGTAATTCCCTCATCAGTGGTGGACCTGACTTAACTCAGTGAAGACGTGTCTTGTGTGCTCTCTGTCAATCTGAAGAAGATGTCCTCTCTTGAGCTACTCTACCAGCAGCTGAAGGAAGAA
>WNWK01037291.1:0-18604 GCA_009830355.1 Cherax destructor | reverse complement strand
GTTGAAGGAATGTTTGCGAAAGTTTTCAACGTTTGAAGGAAGTACGGTATATGGGTGAGGATCAGGCGGGGGAGTTGTGGTTTTAGTGAAAAAGGGGGGAAAGTGGTAAACGTTGGGGATTACAGAGCTATAACATTTTTTTATGTGCAGATTACAAAATCTTTGCAAGGATTTTGGGTAATGGGGGTTAAAAAAAGGTTTTTTTGGGTTCTATCATAGAACGTGGTCAGTATGGGATACCGGGGGGGTGTAGGGGGAAGGGGGATTGGGGTTGGGGAAAGAATGGTTCAGAGAACCGACGAGTTGGAAAATTTTGAAAATATGCAACACTTGGGTATCTTTATTGATGAAACGTTTCGCCACACAGTGGCTTCATCAGTCCATACAAAGGAGAATCGTGAAGAACAGGAGGAGTGTGAGGTTGTCAGGCCCTCAATCTTGAGACGATGTTGTCAGTCCATCAATCTTGAATAGAATAACAGCATATGAGCAGAGGAACCTTATATACTGTAGACAGGAGAGGTGCAGTAGTAGGAGGTGTCACATTTGTTCAATGTGGAAGTAGGTCGTGCCCAAGGAATAGGCAAATGAAGAAATCCCTGTATTAAGATACCAAGATGTTGCAGTGTCAGACAGGATGTGAATGAATGGTTCAGAGAACCGACGAATTGGTAAATTAGACACATATGCAACACTTGGGTATCTTTATTGATGAAACGTTTCGCCACACAGTGGCTTCATCAGTCCATACAAAGGAGAATCGTGAAGAACAGGAGGAGTGTGAGGTTGTCAGGCCCTCAATCTTGAGACGATGTTGTCAGTCCATCAATCTTGAATAGAATAACAGCATATGAGCAGAGGAACCTTATATACTGTAGACAGGAGAGGTGCAGTAGTAGGAGGTGTCACATTTGTTCAATGTGGAAGTAGGTCGTACCAACATCTTGGTATCTTAATACAGGGATTTCTTCACTTGCCTATTCCTTGGGCACGACCTACTTCCACATTGAACAAATGTGACACCTCCTACTACTGCACCTCTCCTGTCTACAGATATGGTTCCTCTGCTCATATGCTGTTATTATATTCAAGATTGATGGACTGACAACATCGTCTCAAGATTGGGGCCTGACAACCTCACACTCCTCCTGTTCTTCACGATTCTCCTTTGTATGGACTGATGAAGCCACTGTGTGGCGAAACGTTTCATCAATAAAGATACCCAAGTGTTGCATATGTGTCTAATTTACCAACTCGTCGGTTCTCTGAACCATTCATTCACATCCTGTCTGACACTGCAACATCTTGGTATCTTAATCAGGGATTTCTTCACTTGCCTATTCCTTGGGCACGACCTACTTCCACATTGAACAAATGTGACACCTCCTACTACTGCACCTCTCCTGTCTACAGTATATAAGGTTCCTCTGCTCATATGCTGTTATTCTATTCAAGATTGATGGACTGACAACATCGTCTCAAGATTGAGGGCCTGACAACCTCACACTCCTCCTGTTCTTCACGATTCTCCTTTGTATGGACTGATGAAGCCACTGTGTGGCGAAACGTTTCATCAATAAAGATACCCAAGTGTTGCATATGTGTCTAATTTACCAACTCGTCGGTTCTCTGAACCATTCATTCACATCCTGTCTAACACTGCAACATCTTGGTATCTTAATACAGGGATTTCTTCACTTGCCTATTCCTTGGGCACGACCTACTTCCACATTGAACAAATGTGACACCTCCTACTACTGCACCTCTCCTGTCTACAGTATATAAGGTTCCTCTGCTCATATGCTGTTATTCTATTCAAGATTGATGGACTGACAACATCGTCTCAAGATTGAGGGCCTGACAACCTCACACTCCTCCTGTTCTTCACGATTCTCCTTTGTATGGACTGATGAAGCCACTGTGTGGCGAAACGTTTCATCAATAAAGATACCCAAGTGTTGCATATGTGTCTAATTTACCATGGTAGGATTAGGTCATTCATCGAGGGTCGAGAGAGGGGTGGGGTTTTAGGGCTTGATTGGGAAACGGCTTATGACAGTGTGGATAGGAATATGTTATTTGACATTCTTCGTAAGCAGGGTTTTGGGAATGAAGTAGTGGGTTGGGTGCAAACGTTGTATGTGGGGGCTTTGGTGCGGGTTCAATTGAATGGAAGGGTGGGAAACGTGGTGGACATGAAGCGGGGTTTGCGACAGGGGTGCCCTTTGTCGCAAATTCTGTTTGCATGCTTACAGGATCCTTTTTATAGGTTAGTATCGAAGGGGGTAGGGGAGGAGGGTCAGGTACCTGGTTTTGCATCTGGAATAGTGGGTTATGTTGATGACACAACAATTCTCGTAGGTAGGTGGGAGGGGTTAGATGCTATAGGGAGGATTATAAGTGTTTTTGGGGCAGCTACAGGGATGCGGATTAACAGGGTGAAATCTAAATTGTTAGAGGTGGGGACGTGGGTGGGCGGGGACTTGGGGAATAGGTATGGTTGGCATGTTGTTGAGTGCTTGAAAATTTGTGGGATAATTTATTGTAATGATGCGAGTAGGGCGAGGGTTGAAAATTCTTCTAAGGTGGTAATGGCGACAATCGCGCAAATGAGTGGATGGAGACCGGGAGATGTGACTTTAATGCAGAGGGTTATGGTAGTGAATGTTTTACTGTATAGTAAATTGTGGCATGTGGCAAGGGTATACCCACTCGTGGGGAGAGATGTTGAATTATTACAGCGGAGAGTGTTGCAGTATATATGGGGTTTTGGTAGACATTGGCTTAATAAGGAGGTTGTCATGACGCCGGTTAGTAAGGGAGGTTTGGGGTTGATACCCTTACATAGGAGGCTTATAGGGATATATGTAAAGCAGAGATATGTGGAGGAGGGAGGGTGGGGGTAAGCGGGTGGGAGTGGTCATGCGTGAGGTACGGAGGTGGTGGAGTGGACGTGACCTGAGTTTATGTGAGGCAATGTTGAGGGTTTTACTAGTTGTCAGAGAGCCAAGGGGTTTTCGGGTGGGGGTTTTGGACAAGCTTGGGGGAGGTGGGGGTTTGTGCAAGGGGTAGCAGAGTACCCAAAGTATAATTGGCGGGCGACTTGGGTAGGTTTCCGGAAGTTGAGGCTGAGGGCGAGGTTAGGGAGACGGTTTTCGATTCCTACATGGAATCTTAGCTTCTAAAGCGCAATTGTTTTTAATGGGTTTAGCGAGTGAGGGTACTTGTTTGAGATGTGGGCTTTTGGATACGTCGTACCATGCGGTGTATTTTTGTGAAGATTTAGGCGGGGTACGGGAATGGTTTGGACGGGTCATGAGGAGTGTAGGTGGGTGTGGGCTTTCGATGTTAGGGCTTTAAGCCTGGATATTGGTGGGTTTGAGGAAAATGTACGTAGAAGTTTAATGTACCTGGTGGTTGATTTCATATATGTGTCGTGGGGTATGCGCGAGGTAGTGGGTGGGAGGCGGGTTCGTGCCTTGGCGGCACATTTTTACAGGACAAAATGTAGGAATCAGGGTTTGTATGGGAGAACTTGGGTTGAAGCTTTCTCAGAGGGTTATAGAACGATGACGGTGGTGTCCCTTTTAAGGTTTTGGGGATGACGTAGGAACCATTCGAGGGGGACTGGTCGAGTGGGGGAGGGGAGGTTAGGTATATCCGGAAGGGTTGACTAGGGTATAGTATGGTTGATTGATGTGTGGTTGGTTAGGCGTGGGTATACAGGGTTGAAGCTAGGATGGGTTGGGACGGGGTGGTATCGTGGGTGTCCGAATTTTGGACGTTTCGGGGGTTTTATGGGGTTGTAGGTAAATGTTCAGGTGTGTGTTGACTCAGACTTGGAGTGATGTTGGTTGGGGGGTCATAGGGGTCATGGACGCATGGGGTTTTCCTCTAGGATGTAGTAGTGTAATCTAAAGTTAAAGTAGTAGGGTTTGTCGGTGGTGATGTGCTGGCGTTTTGCATTTATGTGGCAGGTTGGAGGTTAGGAGGTATTAGGTGTTAGACAACCGACAGTGTGCAGGTGTGCTTGGGTGAAGTTGTCCCAGGTATCTGTGGCAATTCATGTAGGATAAAGTTGATGTTTTGCTATGTTTGTCTTAAGTTTAACGTTTTTAGTATTGTATTCTGTATGTGTTCCCTATCTTTTGTTTGAATTATACATTAGGAGCTGCTTCTGCATATTTTTGGGTTTTTCTAGTGTTTGTATATGTATGCAACACATATGTGTTTTGTGTGGTCTTATTATCCGGTGTGGGAATGTGACGTTGTGTTGTAGACAGTGTTGTCTACGGTAGTGATGGCTTGATGTTAATGTATTTCTTATTTAAGATGATGTTGTGGTGTGACCCTTGTTTCGGGGGTCAGTTGTTTTTGTGTGTTATTGTGCAACACCTGTTTTATAGGCAGAAAGTTTAAGGTTTTATTTTATTTCATGCCTATGTACTGCGTTTTGTGGTAGGGAAGAAGTAAGATATGTAACCAGCGGTTAAATTTTGTGGTGTTTTTGAGACAATGTATGTTCAGTTTCATTGACAGTGTGTTATGTTATTGTATAGAAAAACTTAGCTAGGATTGGGTAGTAGGATGGACATTTTTTGTTTGTGCTTTTGGCACGGGTTCTTATTATAGGATATATAGACTGATGTGTTTATTCCTGTTCTGTTTGCTTGTTTTTGTTTATATGAGCCTGATTTATTTTTGGGCATTTATTGGATTGTTATGTATATATGTGTTTTTAAATAAAATATAAAAAAAAAAAAAGTTATTGTTCACGCAATAACTTTACTACTTTAAAATTATTTGTCATTAAAAGACTTATGAACGAATATTACTTTATAGCTTAAGGTATCAAGATTTTCCTTTAATAACCGTTGATAAGTATGCAACACAGTGTTGTATAATACATACACCATATGAACAAACCACATTCATAACCAAGGCTTCCATGATATGTGCTACATAAAGGTTTGTTAACATTAATAATGCTCGCTTATATATACCTATATTCTCAATATCACTCTATAAGGTATTTAAGGTGTTGAGGACCTGATATCACTATCAAAAGAGTACTGAACCAGAGACCCACCCCAGCCTCTTCCCATGACCTAGTCAATCAAAAAAAAATTATCAAAGAAAAGGGAAACCCACCCAACTCCCACCCCATCCCCCAACCAAAAACACTGACCCCCCCTTCCTCCCCCCTTTCCCACAACCTGCCATAGATCAGATCCTCTCCCCCTCCCTCCCCCTCGCAACCCCGGACACCTTTCCCCAAGAGATCCCAGTCCTTTCACCTCGCCACCTCTAACAAACTGTACACTGTCATCTCATTATAGCCACGCAGAAAGCCCGTCCCAAGCCCCACTATATAAACTCTGATTACGATATTTCGTCCTGTAAAACCCCACCCCTAAAGCTTTAATTCTAACAGCCCCCCAATTCTCGTAAACCCCAAGAAATGTGAATAAAATCCAACACCAGATAAGTCATTCCCCTACGTTTGCTTTCCGAAAACCACCCCAAATCTAGACTCAACGCTCGCAAAACTGATACCTCCCTCCCTATTATCTTCAACACCCCCCAAACCATTTGCACACATCCTCAGACCCTCACAAAAATAAATGGCATGATAAGCCGTATCTAACTCCCCACACCTGCTACAACACCCATCCCCTATTAACCCCATTACAAAGAGTTGCGCTCTTGACGCCAAGATGCCCTGAAGAAACCTATACCCTGTTTCCCTTACCCTAGGGTGTACCTTCAACTTCTTTAACCACCCCCAAATACTCTTCCAATCATACAAAGGATAAACCCCACACCTTTGCACCTCCCTCACCCCCATCCCCAACCTATCCAAACAACTCACCCGACTCTTCCCTGGATCCCACATTACCAATAACCCTCTTAAGATCGCCTCACAAAGCATTAACTCCTTCCCCCCCACCACCTCCTCACCTCCATCATCACTAACCCCACTCATCTTCCCCCTTCTCCCCCCTCATCAGATACTCTTGCCTCACAAATACACTCCGAAGCCTACACCTCAAGTGCACCAACCCCAACCCCCCTTCCCCATTGCACCCTAGTTTCCACCACCTCCCTACACATCCAATGTCTCCCATTCCCCCAAACAAACTTAAACACACAGTGCAACAACCGTTTCACATCAACCTCCAAGAGAGGATACACCACCGCACAAAACTACAATTTACTATACACTAAAACATTAATGATGACTACTGCCCTTTGCAACAAAGTAACCTTCCCTATTCTTCTATTGCCGCATCCACCACCATCCTCGAATTAACCTCTCTAGCTACCAAAGAATCTGCACTAAACACTATCCCACATATCTTGATAGTCTCCACACAATTCCATCCCGTCCCTCCTCCCCAACGTCCCTCCCGTCCAACTTCCCACCTCCAATAATTTAGATTTTTCCCTATTCACCCTCATCCCTGTCGCCCTCCCAAACCTATCAACCAACCCAGTAATCATACACAAATGCTGCTCTGTCTTCACCAACACTGTTGTATCATCTACGTAACCAACAATACCCCCAACCTCCTCCGTCCCCACATCACCTCCGCACAATCCCTCCTCCACCAACCATTAGAATGGATCCTGCAAGCAGGCAAAAAGGATCTGCGACAGTGGACAACCCTGCCGCAGACCCCTTTCCATCTCCACGGCCCTTAATTAACGCTCTCCTATACAAAGTGCAAACCCAACATACCACCACCTCCCCAAACCCTTGCCTCCTCAATATCTCCAATAATATTTCCCTATCCACCCTATCATATCCTCTCTGCCAATCCAGCCCTACCCCTTCCCCCCCCATCTGACTATTCTCTATAAACTGCTTTATACGCCTATGCCCTGTCGTGTGGGTATTGGGAGGGCAAATATGGTTGAAGTAAACTCACAGATGGATGGTGAAGTAGGTATAATTATGTGAGAGAGAGAGGTACTCCAGTACGTCTTGTTCAGCCTTATGTCTCCGTAGAAATGGGTGGGAAGCCTGTGTCTGAGCACACAGATGCGCGGCCTATGATGTCACACGCAAAGGGACCAGCTATATAAAGCTAAGATGAATTCTAATACACTACACAAGTGTATACATATTACTGACATGACAGATCGGCCATGTTACGTATGACGTCTTGCCATACTAGACAACTCTATAGGCTGAACAGACAGGTGGCACTGGGGTGAATCTATACAATATCAAACACATTGTAACTTAGAACTAATCAAGACAATTATAACAGGATTAAATCGACTGAATAAATAGTAATAACTAATCTTACTATCACACTTCTTGAGTTAATGGTTCTTAAGAGAATTTTAATGGATCTTGATATAATGCATTATATATATTACAATTACAATTTACAAATCTGATCGATCAATCTGTATTCATGCACTCAACGGATTCTGAGGAAGAATAAATATTTACAGGGAAGAAGTTTTAACAGAAAAGATAGACTCGGCTAGCACGGTCAACTGTTAAAACTCAGAACTCGGAGAGAACTTGAACACACAAAAATCTTACTAGATACTGGAAATCTGATAACAAAACATACAGTCAATAACTTCAGTTCTAAACTGGATTTTCTAATTTTCTATCTTTAGCTCAAGGTTTATGATCACTTTCCTACTGAAGGAATGAACAAACTCGGTTGAGTTGATTAACTTATAATCACTTTCAGTGGAGTGGATGGATCTCTCCCTGGCTAAAATAGTTAACTCTATAACATAAAATATAAGCAAAGGAGAACTTCTCTTATTGTAGGTAATAATTGCTCAACACACGACTCTTTACTTTACAAGGATTTACTGTCAACTGGGAAAGATCACTATCTGGAACACAAGGGACAACAACTGGCACTCTAATGAGGGCACTAGCTGCTACAGAGGTATCTTTCTGCAGACTGCAAGTGACGTCGACAAGAGATGGCATTACTAATTTCAAGTAGTCTTTCTTCAACAAAGCGTTCCCTGGAGAGGAACTACTACTGGAACTAGCGACATTGCAAGGATAGGCTCAGCACTCAAGATAGTCTGGGGTACCTCAGACACCCAAGGCAACTGAACACTATCTTGCATGCCTGAAGTTTTAGGTAGAACACAGACAGGAATGACAGTATTACTAGTGCCTAAGTGCTCGGCAACGTTAACAAATAAGACACATATCTACAAGAACTAATCTGAACTTCACATTTCGCATCACTCTGGCAAATCTCTGATACATGCTGGGAGAACAAACACATTGCTCAAAGGCTAGAGACTGTCTTTCAGTCAGTATGGAACTATAAAATCTTTTTACTGACTCATTATCATTATAACTCTGAATAGCAGCACACACGGTATTATCAAAAATAACGCAAGTATACAGCACAATATAGCTTAACTGGTATGAATTATTTAACGATTCTGCATAAGTAATGAGAATTGCACAATAAACACTAAGAAAAGATAACTCACTGGGAATTGACTTGCCAAGAAAAAAAATTAACACATTAAAATGAAAAACAATCTAGCTTTAACTTGAAATAACTGCAAGGTGAGTTTTCTTTACTTTTAAGTTCAACAAAAAAAAATTAAAAAGAATTCAAATAATGAAATAAAATTCAATAATGGTTATGACAAGAGCAACAATCTGATGAAACAAATCACTAAAAAAGGAGAATTGCACAAAACAATTGAATTATTCACAGGCAACAAATTAAAGTAACTTTACTCCTTGAATCACTGAGAAAGTTCACTGAAATATTACTTATTACTCTTAGAAGAATGACAGTTACTTGAACATTTAAGTAAGCACAATAAAAATTGGTAATTAAAAATTGAATACTGTAAAAGTTAAATTGCACAAAATCAGTTTCAGGAATTTTCAATAGTTAAAATTACACTGGGGAAAATTGTTTGCACACAAAAGCAAAGATACTAGAAATGAATTAGTTTGAACACTCTCACTGTTAATTGCAAGCAAAGCAAGGTAACTCAATGAAACAATTACTGAAACAAATCACTAAGAACACTGACTTTAATCAACTTAAGAGTGAATTTGTTCAAACAACACTTGAAAACAAATAGAAATTATTGGTAAGAAAAAATTATTTTAACACTTACAAGAGCTGGAGTACTATAACATCAAAGGCGAATAATTGTTGGACTTACTATTTCATCAAAGTCAATTTCGTTATTCTTATCAGAAGAAATTGAGATCTTCAACAAAACTTATGGTACTAGTTGCATACGTGGTAAACACAACACAATTCACATAAAATATGACACAATAATTAATCAGAGACGATACTAGTTAAATTAAAAAAAAATTAATTAATGCAAGTATTTAGTTTAACACATAACACTGTCTAGGTTAAAATCACAATTTCAGGATAACTCAAAGTTTCCGATAATTAGCAAAATGTCTCAAACACTTGCAATTGTCTCTAGATTATCTGAAAAATAAAAACAACAACAGGTAATTGTCTCTAGGCTGTAGAACGTTGTTAGTGATAATTATTAGCGGTGACTGAAGCGTGCAGTGATGGTTGTAGTGGAGATTGTCGTCGTCTGGTCCTCGGAAGAATCCTGAAGAATTTGTGCATAAATGATGAACTACGAATCTGGGCTTTAGATCGTTGGCACAAACACCTATGAAGAACAACTCAGGATGCTCGACCTGATTCGTAGCCAATAAACTGCTTGCAGGACCCAGTTAAGGGTGAAATTATCCACACTTGATGCTTTGTGTGGGTGGGTGACTGGCTCACGTGTTTAATGGTGGCGTCTGTTTGCGTGGGTGAGCTGAAGTGTACCCACGGGGGTGACTAACGAGGTCCCATGCTTTCTGGCTTGCTCCCACGCGAATCTAAAGCCAGGGTGGCTTGGAACAACCCAGAATACCACAGGGATGGTATTATCACTCAGAAGAGCGATACACTGGAGTACGAAATAAATGGTATAAAATACCGACACAATGGAAAAATAAACACATAAGCAGTAAGACCCTTTATTGAAACGTTTCGCCCACAGTTGGCTTTATCGAGTCACAGACAGATCTACCTGGAAAATAACATGGAGATATATATATAGGTACAGCAGTGAGAATGCTGGTCAGTGGAAAGCTGCATGTGACAGTCTTAAAAGTAGTGTGATAGTTAAAAACAATGTGTGACTTAAAGGACTGAGTGTACCATTCTTGAGTTCTATGGGATAGCTTGAAAAGTTCTTGCAAGGTTCAGCTATGTTGTAACAACGGCTTCTACAACATAGCTGAACCTATTGCCAAGAAACTTCTTCAACGCTATCCCACCTAGAACTCAAGAATGGTACACTGCAGGTCCTTTAACTCACACAATGTTTTTAACTATCACACTACTTTTAAGACTGTCACATGCAGCTTTCTCCACCTGACCCAGCATTCTCCACCTGACTGTACCCTATATATATATCTCCATGTTGCTCATTTTCCAGGTAGATCTGTCTGTGACTCGATAAAGCCAACTGTGTGGGCGAAACGTTGTCAATAAAGGATCACATTATACTGCTTATGTGTTTATTTTTCCACACTGGAGTACAAGGACAATATGAATGCGTGGATTCACGTGGCTTACTTCTCAGCTGGGTTGGCTTGGCTTGCTGAGTTACTTTAGACCTTTTACACCAGTTGACTGGCTTGGAATCTTGTTACAATTAGCTCAGCAGGGTTAGTACACTGGCTTAAGCCTAGGCTGACATAACTGGATGGGTGGCTTGGACATAGGGCACTCTCCTCTCACAAACTGGGTTATCTCATCAAATTTGCAAAACCCGGGTCTACCCCTCGTAGGTTTTAACAAATAACAAATGAGGCACTTAGCTGACCAGGAGATTTTGTAGACAGGTAGACAGACTGATGAATCCTTGCTTGGGTCGTTGATAGCTGGTAGTGTGGTCTCTGGAGGCACACAGGACGTCTGCTGGCTTGTTGAATTCTATCTCCCTGTAACACCGTAATCGAGAAGATTTACGGGCCCACTGCTGCACACCACTTGTCGTGTGGGTATTGGGAGGGCAAATATGGTTGAAGTAAACTCACGGATGGATGGTGAAGTAGGTATAATTACGGGAGAGAGAGAGAGGTACCCCAGTACGTCTTGTTCAGCCTTAAGAATCCGTAGGAATGGGCGGGAAGCCTGTGTCTGAGCACACAGATGTGCGGCCTATGACGTCACAAGCAAAGGGACCAGCTATATAAAGCTAAGATGAATTCTAATACACTACACAAGTGTATATATATTACTGACATGACAGCCCTGTTCTCATACTCCTACCAGGCACCCCCAATTGTCCCTCGTGCAACATTCCCCTAAACTCGTTTAATCCTATTTGCAAGAATCTTTGCAAATATCTTATAATCCACCGTCAACAAAGCTATATACCCCTATAATCACTTAACTCCACAGGATGCTCTCCTTTCGACACTAACACTACCACCCCTGTCCTCATAGAGTCCCCATTATACCCTCCTCTTTCAACTCATTTACCACCTGCACAAGTATCCCCTTTAAAACCTGCCAATGTTTCACATAGAAGTCCCCAGCAACCCATCTATGCCCGGCGATTTCCCTAACCTCAAACCCTCTCTCTCCTCTAATACCTTCCTATCATTCTCCCCTAAAAGCCTCCCAACTTTCCTCAAAATCCTCCCCCTCCTCCTCATCCAAAACCCCTTTGCATACTTCTCACAAAACCAGCACTCTGCATACCCCCATACCTTCCGTTGTTCTCAGAACCCTCCCCGCGTCATACCCCCTCACACCCTCTTCGACCTTCAATGATGATATCAACATGCTGCTTCTTCTCCTTTGGAAATTCCCCAATACCACCTTAGATGCTTTGTTTCCCACAATACCTCTTCCAAACCACTTTGAATCCTTATTGCATGAAATCATTCCTCCTGTATTTCCCTTAACTTATCTCGTAATTCCACCACCTCATCATAATGCCTTCCATCCCAATCCCCTCCCTGACACTCTCCTAAAAGACCCTCCAAATACCTCTGATACCCATACCTATACCTCATCTCCTCACCCCCACCTTCTCATAAAACTTCCTGATTTCCACCTTCCCCTTCTCATTCCACCACTTCACCACCCCAGACGATAACCCCTCCCCCTCTCCACAACTCCTCCCACCACCCCTCAAAGCCTCCTCCCCCTTCCTCTCCAATAACCTCGTATTCAATTTCCAATAACTCTGGCACACTCTTACTGCCCCTACCCACCCACCTTCAAACAAAACGCCCCTATGACCCGAGAATCCCAAGTCAAAGCATTCCACTTTTTGTACATCCACCAACTGTGTTACATATATGCGATCCAATCGTTCCGCATAATTATTCCTAATAAAGGTATATTCCACCATCTCTACTCTTCCCCCCACCACATCCACCACCCCCACTGCACCTAATACATCCCTCAAAGACCCCAACACCCCCTTCCCTTGGCTCCACATCCCTTATCCTAATCACACTGTTCCAATCCCCAGCTATAATGGCTACTTGGGGCAATCCTCGGAAAGCATATCAACTCGTTATTAACAAAATCATCTTTGAGACACCTATTCGCAACTGCCAGCATATACACCCCTATAAAACAGACCTGCACCCCAACCCATTCCCTATTCACCCTATCCACACCCCCCCTACATCCTCCCACGACGACCCATCAATGCCCCTCCCTTGAATAACCTCGCATCACATGCAAAAACCTTAAACCCCTTTAATTCAATCTCCGATCCCCGTCTATAATTATGTTCTTGGAAGAACACAACATTCACTCTCAACTGCTTCAATGTAATCTCTACCCATTTACGTTTGACCTCGTTTCTAAGGCCATTAATGTTCATCGTTACACACCTGAAATGAATGGCTGGGGTTTACCTTTCTGCTTCAGTACTCTTTTATCAATATGTACAGACAATGCCCCCTCCATCCCCCCTTACCCCTCCCCCCTCCCTTCTTGTCTGTGGCAGCCCCATTACCCTTCACACTACTACCTTTTCCCTTGACCACTTCTGTCCACACCTTCTTACCAGGTCTCTGTGCCGCAGTCAACAGATCATCATCAGGTTCTTCCCCAGGCCTTTTCCTAGATTCCCCTTTCTCCCTCGTGACTTCCATAGCCTCTTCCCTATGTACTTCAGCCACTACTACTGACACATTTTCTTGAACCACGGCTTGACAATCCACACTCCCCACAACTACACCCTGTCCTGCATCACTTAATGTGCCTCCTGACTGTTTCTCCTCACTTACCAGTCCTGCCACTTCCTCAATTAACAAGGGTCCTCCACGAATGAATTCATTCAAATCCTCCAAGATCTCAGCCTCCTCCCCCAGGCCCCTTTGACTCTCTTCCATAGACTCCACACCAGTCTCCTTAGATGCATCAGGCTGGCCCCTGTCCACCTGTTCCTATATCCTCTCCTCGTGCTCCACCTCTTCGCTCTATATGACTCTCAATCCTCTCCTGCACACCATCATCTCGCTTCTCCACCAATCCCTCCGTCTGTTGCACTCCGTCCTCCATGCCCTGCTCACCATCCTTCTCGATGTTCTCCACAGGCCTCCTGCGTACACAGTCCGCCGTTACATGCCCCGGTTGCCCACACAACCCGCAGATGCGCACCTGTCCCACATAGGTTACATACACCTGGGTGTGAAAATTATGCATTAATGCATACGAGGGTATGGGATTCCTCAACGTCATCTTCACAGAATATGTGCCCTCCAGCATATAGACCATTCATCCAACACCCAACAGTGACGGCGTGTACAATTCCATAATTCTTCAATACGTCCTGAATGTCACTCGCACTGGCCTCAAACGGGACGTTTCGCAATTTAATCCACTTATAAGTCGCTGACACATCCATGACACATACCTCCAGTCCATGCATCACCACCAGCCTCTTATCCTGGTACTTGTCAACAATCCTGTCGTATGCAGCAGTATAGGCAAACTTGACGAAGATCCTTTGCGCACCATTCAGGGAAATGCCTTATAATTCCGAGTGATCAACACCCAGAGCATCTCGTAGAAATGCTGGTAGTACTATATCCACATTGGAAGGGTAAACCACTCCCTGAAGTACCTCTATTCCAATGGTGTTCACTAGGCGCCTGTACCCCTCCGCCATTGTGGTGAAAATATAATCGCACCCGACAGCCACCAGAGGTCTCCACTGAACACCCGCACACAACCAAGGCTGGGTGTGGAATGCCACCTCACAATTAATTAACTTTGTGTACTCTATACCCACTTCCTACAATCAGTCACTTAATTATTAAGTAATTAATTCAATTGATTAATTCACTATTCACATCTGGTTCAGGAAGAACCAACGGACCGATGTGTGGAATTATGAGACTACCTGTCTAGGCTTCACCGCCACTTACAAACAAATAATCTCATCGGGAGATGACCGCCAAGTTAATTTTCCGCGGTTATCCCCGTGAGGAGTGTGAGAAAACTTGACCCACTCCTGGTCGCGTCAAGGGGTACCTTCGATATTCTCACGCTCTAGACCACTTCTACTGTCTTGAACACTATGTGCTGAATTGTCCACTTATTGAGGAATATAGAGATAGACAGTATAATAACCTATGTGACATGTCAAGATATCTTATTAGTGAAGGTAGGATACCACTTATTCTAAGCAAATTTCCTAAATTTGCTTTTAACAGATAAGTAAACTGTAGATATAAATCCAAATTAATTTCCATGAACGTGCCTATCTGTGCTCATGATAATGCGAGCACAGATGGGCATGTTTGTGGAGCAACTTGCAATGTGAACAGACTGACTGATGTTGTAGTGGCCAGGCTTAGGCTTGGCTACAGGTACTTCTGACAGTTTGGGAGACACAGATGATGTTCAAACTAAATGCAAATTATGTGATCAGGCATATGGTCACTGTCTTGAACACTATGTGCTTAATTGTGCACTTATTGAGGAATATAGAGATAGACAATATAATAACCTATGTGACATGTCAAGATATCTTATTCATGAAATAAGATACCTGCTTGTAACAGATAATTGAAATGTAGATATAAACCCAAATGTACAATTGTTAACCCCTTTGGGGCCTAGTGCCTAGGCCTTTTGTGTATCCATATGCTCTTGCGCTACCGTCCACAGGATGGATATGGGGTGCACAATAAACTAGCCACTTCGGTGGCAAAATCTAATCTTCTACTCTAGACCAGTTATAATAAATTGAAATAGATAACACCAATAAGTACGGTGTTCTTATTAATTGTGGACTGTATTTTGGGTTTGGACTGATTAGAAAGAGAAGGAAGAGGGTACACACATTACCATGATAAGATCATCACTCACCCAGTACTATTGATGGTCGTTGGAGATCGTTGACATAGCCACAGCAAGGATTCATCATTGCAACATATCTAACTGGCCAGCTATAACAGTTACAACAATAAAAGTACTTGCTGTGGGGAGGAGACAGTCCTCTCATCAGTCTTCTTCCAACGGTTCTCGTTGTCTTGCCGGCAAACCCAAGTGGGTTATCCTAGGTTTTCTACACATATGCTGCTATGTATGATGATCTATGTAACTGTATTTGTGTATACCTGAATAAACTTACTTACTAGCAAGATGATGATGGATTGGGTGTCCCGATTAAGCTTTAACAACTCTGCGGTCCTCGAGACAGGATTTAGAATTTGTCATATGATTAGTCGGGAAACGGCGACTTGTATCATCTCACCTATTCCCTTAAGTTCACTTTATTATCCCGAATTTCTTCACAGATCACACGGCGACTTAATGTCCTACTAATTTACCCTCATTATAAGTTGATCCATTAATATTGGTGCCCGATGAACAATGATCAAACCGCCATGTATTTCTCCCACCGAATACTAGTAATGGCGGCGGCGTTCACTAATTAACAAATTCACCACCCTATTATAGTGGTTTCCTGGACTCAATATTTTATTTTATTTTATTAACACATCGGCCGATTCCCACCAAGGCAGGGCGCCCCAAAAAAGAAAAACTTTCATCATTCACTCCATCACTGTCTTGCCAAAGGGGTGCTTTACACTACAGTTATAAAACTGCAACATTAACACTCCTAATTCAGAGTGTAGACACTGTACTTCCCATCTCCAGGACTCAAGTCCTGCCTGCCGGTTTCCCTGAATCCCTTCATAAATGTTACTTTGCTCACACTCCAACAGCATGTCAAGTATTAAAATCCATTTGTCTCCATTCACTCTTATCAAATACGCTCACGCATGCTTGCTGGAAATCCAAGCCCCTCGCACACAAAACCTCTTTTACCCCCTCCCTCCAACCTTTCCTAGGCTGACCCCTACCTCGCCTTCCCTCCACTACAGATTTATACACTCTCGAAGTCATTCTGTTTCGTTCCATTCTCTCTACATGTCCGAACCACCTCAACAACCCCTCCTCAGCCCTCTGGATAATAGTTTTGGTAATCCCGCACCTCTTCCTAATTTCCAAACTCCGAATTCTCTGCATTATATTCACACCACACATTGACCACAGACATGACATTTCCACTGCCTCCAGCCTTCTCCTCATTGCAACATTCATCACCCATGCTTCACACCCATATAAGAGTGTTGGTATAACTATACTCTCATACATTCCCCTCTTTACTTCCATGGACAAAGTTCTTTGTCTCCACAGACTCCGAAGTGCACCACTCACCCTTTTCCCCTCATCAATTCTATGATTCACCTCATCCTTCATTTCCATCTGCTGACATGTCCACTCCCAAATATCTGAATACATTCACCTCCTCCATACTCTCTCCATCCAATCTGATATCCAATCTTTCGTCACCTAATCTTTTTGTTATCCTCATCACCTTACTTTTTCCTATATTCACTTTCAATTTTCTTCTTTTACATACCCTCCCAAATTCATCCACCAACCTCTGCAACTTCTCTTCAGAATCTCCCAAAAGCACAGTGTCATCAGCAAAAAGCAACTGTGACAACTCACACTTTGTATCTGATTCTTCATTTTTTAACCCCACTCCTCTTGCCAAGACCCTCGCATTCACTTCTTTTACAACCTCATCTATAAATATATTGAACAACCATGGTGACATCACACATCCTTGTCTAAGGCCTACTTTTACTGGGAAATAATCACCCTCTCTCCTACACACTCTAACCTGAGCCTCACTATCCTCATAAAAAATCTTCACTGCTTTCAGTAACCTACCTCCAATTCCATACACCTGCAACATCTGCCACATTGCCCCCCTATCCACCCTATCATACGCCTTTTCCAAATCCATAAATGCCACAAAAACCTCTTTACCCCTATCCAAATACTGTTCACCTATATTTCACTGCAAACACTTGGTCTACACACCCCCTACCTTTCCTAAAGCCCCCTTATTCATCTGCTATTCTGCTCTCCGTCTTACTCTTAATTCTTTCAATAATAACTCTACCATACACTTTACCTGGTAAACTCAACAGACTTAATCCCCTATAATTTTTGCATTCTCTTTTGTCCCCTTTGCTTTTACACAAAGGAACAATACACACTCTCTGCCAGTCCCTAGGTATCTTACCCTCTTCCATACATTTATTAAATAATAGCACCAACCACTCCAAAACTATATCTCCGCCTGCTTTTAACATTTCTACCTTTATCCCATCAATCCCAGCTGCCTTACCCCCTTTCATTCTACCCACTGCCTCACGAACTTCTTCCACACTCACAACTGGCTCTTCCACACTCCTACAAGATGTTATTCCTCCTTGCCCTATACACGAAATCAGCTTCGCTGTCTTCATCAACATTTAACAACTCCTCAAAATATTCCCTCCATCTTCCCGATACCTCTAACTCTCCATTTAATAACTCTCCTCTCCTATTTTTAACTGTCAAATCCATTTGTTCCCTAGGCTTCCTCAACTTATTAATCTCACTCCAAAACTTTTTCTTATTTTCAACGAAATTTGTTGATAACACCTCACCCACTCTCTCATTTGCTCTCTTTTTACATTGCTTCACCACTCTCTTAACCTCTCTTTTTCTCTTAATATACTCTTCCCTCCTTGCATCACTTCCACTTTGTAAAAACCTCTAATATGCTAACTTTTTCTCCCTTACTACTCTCTTTACATCATCATTCCACCAATCGCTCTCTTCCCTCCCGCACCCACTTTCCTGTAACCACAAACTTCTGCTGAACACTCTAACACTACATTTTTTAACCTACCCCATACATCTTCGACCCCATTGCCTGCACTCTCACTAGCCCATCTTTTAGTTTATAAATCTTCACCTCTCTCTTACTTACTGCTTCTATTTTCCTTGTATCCTATCTACCTGTAGTGGTTGTAGGTTAATCAAAGATAGAGTAACAATAACAATGTACTCTCTATGGCCGCTCCATAACAACGACGACAATAACAAAACAATTATAAATGACTGAACCAAACAAACATAGTATTTAATCCTCCTACTGCTCCCAACCACTTACATTCCTCCTTTTCTAAATTACATTATATCATCAACTTATAATC
>WNWK01037290.1:0-18604 GCA_009830355.1 Cherax destructor | reverse complement strand
GGATTTTCGTTGATGGGGAGGAACTTTTTTTCCCTTTGACTAGATGATTACTTAGGGGAGGGGAAATTTCGGTTTTTTGTTATTAATCGTCCGATTTTTTTTTGGGGCACATATTTAGAAGGGAAAGTTGAATGATTTGACAGATTTTCAACAAGAGGGGCCCAAAACAAACAACTGAAAAAAAAATTAATTACTGATTTTGACATATAAAAACCCGGTTTTTTTGGTTGGCGGTACGCGGCGCTGGGACACTTCCCACTGTAGAATACATCCCTGAATATCTGGTAAAATGAATGAAGGGATAGCTTGTTCATCCAAAAAAATCATTTGGTACGTTTTTTGACACCCGCAAAATATCTGCATTTTTCCCCCCTTCCCAAAACAAAAATTAAAAATATTTGAGAAAAAGGGTTTAAAAGGGAAAAAAAGGGGAAATTTTTAGATGGTTTAAAAATTTTCCCCCAACAAGTAGAACACAAAGAGTAGTATAAACAGAGTAAACTACCCTAAGGGAAAGCCCCTGTTCCAAAGGCACAGTTTTTTGCTCCCATCCTGCCCTAAATCCTCATACCCGGACATAGGGGGGGATATAAGAAAAGTTTGTGTCTTCCTTGCAGAAAAACTACTGTATAAAGTGCCCCCCCTTGAAGACACTGCAAGACCCCCCAGACATAAACCAAAAAATGGGTCAGAAAAAAATAAAATTAATGATAAAATTTAAAAATTACTCAGATAGGGAAAAAACGTGAGGAAATTAAAATCTCATCGAGAAAAAAAAAAAATTTTCCCAAACCCACACAATATGGGAAAATATTTTTTTTCCGAAATTTAAAAAGGATAAACTTTCCAATATAATAGATATCTTTAAAAATTTTCCTTCTTAACTGAAAAAAACCCAAAAAAAATTTTAAACACGCGGGGAGATCCCTCGTCAAGGGGGCAGAGGGCGGGAGAGGGGAGGGGTTGGAACAGCCAGCCTACCCCCCAAATTGGGGGGTTGGCCATTTGGGGTTTTGCCACCAAACCATTTAATTCCCCCCTTT
Source organism: Cherax destructor (assembly GCA_009830355.1). Lineage (NCBI taxonomy): Eukaryota > Metazoa > Arthropoda > Malacostraca > Decapoda > Parastacidae > Cherax > Cherax destructor. The sequence continues at coordinate 17,561 of WNWK01037290.1, read as the reverse complement.
TGTAATGGAGGAATATCCAGTGACACGGTGAATATAAAGTGGGACACCCCCCCGGAGGTCCATAATGGGGCAAAAATTTTGGGAAAAAAGGGGCCCCCGGGAGTGATGCAGTCATAGGCCTTTTTTAAACCCGGGGGAAGCACCATAGGCAGGAAAAAAGTCAACCCCCCGTGCTGGGACCCTTTGTCTTAGAAAAACTGAAATTTTTTCATGAACTTTGGGAAATGGTGAAAAAAAAACCGTTGTAAATAATCGGGGTGATTGTCCCGGGGGGGGCCCCTTTTTGGACGCCATCCCCACCCCCTGTTTGAATGGGAAAATAAAAAAAACAAAAAGTTATCACCAAATTTTAAAAGACGGTGAATGTGTATTTTATTCCCGGGATAATAATTGGATACGTATAAAAGTACAAAAGGCGGATTAGTGAGAGAAACGAACGCTACCCCACCAACCAAAAAGCCCTTTGGGGGCTATAAGAGTTAAAAGGAAAAATTTAAACCCTTTCCTTGCCCTCGACGGGACAACCATTCCCATCGCGACGAACGACGCAGAGGATGTCAACAAGGGAACGCCCCATCTAAAGCTGCCCCATCCTGCTTTTTTTTTTGGGGCCCAAAGATATTGTTCCCAGAGAGTACTTAGCAATAAAGTTTCTACAAGACCACTATGATGCTTTTAAAGTGAGTGAGGGTCATGTTCACTTAATTGTGTGTTCTCCCTTTCCCCCCTGTTTGATCAGTTGTTTAATAACCTATACAGTCCACTTAAATTTAACAAAACAAAAATTTTTAAACTTATCTACCAGATTTTTTTATACGGTCCGAGGGGGGTTTAAACGGAGAATATTGAAGGTACCCTTGGGTGCGGCCAGGAGCGGTAAAGTTCACATACCTTTTAAAAAATGACTGCAGTAAAGTTTAAGAATGGTCATTCCCCGGGGGTTTTTTTATTGCAAGTGGGGTGTCCCGATAGACTTATTTTCCCCCCAAATCCCCACACAAAGGAAACTAATGTCAAAGACCTGGGAGGATCATGTCGGAGGGGGTCACCTTCAAGGACCATAACACCGAGCAACCATCTGCTAGAAAAAAGACAGGATGGATAATGAGAACCTTCAAACCAGGGATGCAAAGCCCATGTGCCACCCTTTTACAAATGCTTGTTCTATCTAGGTTGAAGCAGACACTACTGCACCTTCAAGGCAGGTGAAATTACTGACCTTGAAAATGTGCAGAGAACTCACGGCACGCATAACTGCGATAAAACCACCTCAATGGGAACGCTTTGAAGTTTCTTAAACCTGTACTCCCAGAACGCACGGAGAGATATCTTTATTTACTACAAGTACATGTACATGGTATACAGGCCTAGCTGACATCAGTGACACTACTATATAGAAAGTCCCTTGTTATGCTGAGCATTTTCAAGAGATTAGGTCAGTGTCCTAGGGATGCGACTCACACCAACGACTAACAGACCCAAGTACCCATTTACTGATAAACATAGACAACAGTGTAAAAGAAACACGCCCAATGTTTCTGCCCTGGCGCTGGGAATCTGGAGTCCCAGCCCTCGCCGTGAAGGAGAGCTTTGTGCCACCAAGACCACCAGAGCCCATCACATTGTTATATACACGTAGAAAATTGAGGGATTTGAAAATTAAACTTGCATACGAAAATCACCCCTACGAAAGCAAAAAGCACTCGGCAGGCGATGCAACATCCCCAATGAAGAGCAGGGGTGCCACTAGCACGGAGAACAACAATAAGCGGAGGCCCAAGATTGTCCAATTGCTCCCAGCATACATCGGGATACCAACAAACCCTGGCTGCTCAAGCAGGCACTGGACAGGCACTAAAGTCGGTACCTGACCAGCCAGGCTGTGGTTCGTACGTTGGACTGCATGGTGCCAGCAGTAACAGCCTGGTTGGATCAAACTCTAGTCCAACAGTGAGGCCTGGTCACAGACCGGGCCACGGGGGCGTTAGACCCTGGAATTCTCTCCAGGTAGACCTCCAGGTAGTAGATGAATATTCTAGGTTTCCCTTGTATTCCCCTGTGCAAATATGACTGCTTCAACTGTCATCAGTTGCCTTTTCCAGTTATTCACTACTTTTGGTTTGCCGGCCATGGACCATTCAGGAACAGGGGACTTTCGTTCATGAGTAATGAACTTCAGGAGTTTTTGGCTAACAGGGATTGCTTTGCAGCAGAAGAACAAGCTACAACCCTCAAGGCAATGGTCATGGAGCGGTTCAATGGTACTATATGGAAGTCAGTTACAATGACACTGAAATCGCGCAATCTACCGGTTCAACACTGGCAGACTGTCTTACCTGATGCCCTTCACTCTATTATATCATTGCTGTGCACGGCTACTAATGCTACCCCTCATGAGAGACTCTTCAACTATTCACGTCGTTCCTCTACAGGAGCCTCCATGCCCACCTGGTTATGTCACCCTGGACCCATTCTCCTGAAAAGTCACCGTAGGATGAACAAAACGGATCCTTTAGTTTAAGAGGTAGAGCTCCTACAAGCTCTTCACCAAAATGGTGAAGAGACTACTGTATCTACAAGACACTTAGCCCCAATTGAAACCAATGTTAGTGCGGAATCTCAAGATACACTAATAGATGTTGTGAAAGATGCTTCGGTTTCTCCAGGGAAGCCCCTTGAGGCTACCCCTATTGAAATAGAGGATGCCACTCCAGCAGATAGTCAAACCCCGCTAGAAAATACCGAACCTGGTGAAGAGGCTCAAGGGCTACGAAGGTCTGGACGTACATGTCACTCACGTAACCGTTTGGAAGATTACTGTATCTGATTACTGTATCTCTTGTGGGGAGCCGCAGCAGGACACAATACTGCACCACCTCAGGGGCCCCTTACAATAACAACAACATAAGACGATGTTGGCCCAGCACATGGTGTGTTGTCTTCTCTCTCTTACACAGATACATTCGTGATGAAGATTACATGGTAAGCTTAAATATGACGACAGTAGCTTTTCTGATGACATATGCACCTTACATCACCTGTCCTGCAGCAGCAGTCATTAGAGATACTATCCTTTATTTTCTTCTGTTGCAGACATGTACCATGGATTCTGTGTTCAATAAAGCCTAGGAATAAGGCCTGTGTTTCTATCACAACAATTTCCACTGCCTCCAGCCGCCTCCTCGCTGCAGCATTTACAACCAAAGCTTCACATCCATATAAGAGTGTTGGTACCACTATACTTTCATACATTCCCTTCTTTGCCTCCATGGATAACGTTTTTTGTCTCCACAGATACCTCAACGCACCACTCACCTTTTTTCCTTCATCAATTCTATGGTTAACCTCATCCTTCATAAATCCATCCGCTGAAAAGTCAGCTCCCAAATATCTGAAAACATTCACTTCTTCCATACTCTCTCTCTCCAATGTGATATCCAATTTTTTTTATCTAAATCGTTTGATACCCTCATCACTTTACTCTTATCTTTGTTCACTTTCAACTTTCTACCTTTACACACCCTCCCAAACTCGTCCACTAACCTTTGCAGCTTTTCTTCAGAATCTCCCATAAGCACAGTATCATCAGCAAAAAGTAACTGTGTCAACTCCCATTTTGTACTTGATTCCCCATAATTTAATCCCACTCCTCTCCCCAACACCCTAGCATTTACTTCTTTTACAACCCCATCTATAAAAATATTAAACAACCATGGTGACATTACACATCCCTGTCTAAGACCTACTTTTACCGGGAAGTAATCTCCCTCTCTCCTACACACCCTAACCTGAGCCTCACTATCCTCATAAAAACTCTTTACATCATTCAGTAACTTACTACCTATTCCATACACTTGCAACATCTGCCACATTGCTCCCCTATCCACTCTATCATATGCTATTTCTAAATTTATAAATGCAATGAAAACCTCCCTACCCTTACCTAAATACTGTTCACATATATGCTTCAATGTAAACACTTGATCTACAAATCCCCTACTCACTCTAAAACCTCCTTGCTCATCTGCGATCCTTCCCTCTGTCTTACCTCTAATTCTTTCAATAATAGCACTACCGTACACTTTACCTGGTATTCTCAGTAAACTTATTCCCCTATAATTTTTACAATCTCTTTTGTCACCTTTCCCTTTATATTAAGGAACTATACATGCTCTCTGTCAATCCTTAGGTACCTTCCCCTCTTTGATACATTTATTAAACAAAAATACCAACCACTCCAGCACTATATCTCCCCCTGCTTTTAACATTTCTGTCATGATCCCATCAGTTCCAGCTGCTTTACCCCCTTTCATTATACGTAATGCCTCACGCACCTCCCCCACACTCACATCCTGCTCTTCTTCACTCCTAAACGATGTTGTACCTCCCTGACCAGTGCATGAAATTACCGCCTCCCTATTTTCATCGACATTTAAAAGTTCCTCAAAATATTCTCGCCATCTACCCAATACCTCCAGCTCCCCATCTACTTACTCCCCTATTCTGTTTTTAACTGACAAATCCATTCGTTCCCTAGGCTTTCTTACCTTGTTTATCTCACTCCAAATTTTTTCTTGTTTTCAGCAAAATTTCTTGACAGAGCCTCTCCCATTCTTTCATCCGCTCTTCTTTTGCACTCTCTCACCACTCTCTTCACCTTTCTTTTACTCTCCATATACTCTGCTCTTCTATTAACACTTCTGTTTTGTAAAAACCTCTCATAAGCTACCTTTTTCTCTTTTATCACACCCTTTACTTCTTCCTTCCACCACTCACTCCTCTTTCCTCCTGCACCCACCCTCCTATACCCACAAACTTCTGCCCCACATTCTAATACTGCATTTTTAAAACTATCCCAACTCTCTTTAACCCCCCACTATGCATACTTGCACTAGCCCACCTTTCTGCCAATAGTTGCTTATATCTCACCCTAACTTCCTCCTCGCTTAGTTTATACACTTTTACCTCTCTCTTACTTGCTGTTGCCATTTTCCTTATGTCCCATCTAACTTTTACTCTAACTGTAGCTACAACTAAATAATGATCCGATATATCCATTGTCCCTCTATAAACATGTACATCCTGAAGCCTACCCATAAACCATTTATCCACCAATACATAATCTAACAAACTACTTTCATTACGTGCTATATCATTCCTTGTATACTCATTTGTTGCATGCAAAGAGTATGTAACCTTTATTCGGAGCATGTTAAACACACCCACATAGGCTCCCCTCCAACCAGCGAACCATCGTTAAGGGTTTGGTGATGGGGCCCAATCATCAAATCAACGACTCGGTTCAGCCAATTAAAATGTGAGTTTAACAATGACAAAGGTGACGTGGTTACCACTCGCGGTTTGTCATTGGAATTCCTGCATAGAGCTGGTTGTGAAAAGTTGTCTGTCTTTTGGCTGCTGCTTAGCCTAGACAACTGTGGCATGCACTAAACACTACTCCTTTGTATATAGTGTACATATGTGTAAATAGCACTTTGTTATACTTGGTGAAGGAAAAGACAAAAGTCTTATATAATCACAATTACTTGGTGAAGGAAAAGACAAAAGTCTGGAATTAATCTAACTGATTTTTTTTGAAGGAAATACAATTTCAATACATCTTCTACTGTGTTTCTTTGCTCCAAGCTCCCTTTACACTCAGGTTAACAGGCCATTGAACCTGAGGTTGTAATATCATTTATCTTCTTTTTCATAAAATATGTATTACTTATTACCAAACCTCTTTCTACACATAGCTCAATTATTGGTTCCCCATTTTCATTTACCCCTGACACCCCAAATTTACCTACTACTCCCTCCACAACATTTTTACACACTTTAGCATTAAGATCCCCAACCACAGTTACTCTCTCATTTGGTTCAAAACTCCCCACGCACTCACTCAACATTTCCCAAAATCTCTCTCTCTCCTCTACACTTATCTCTTCTCCAGGTGCATAAACATTTACTATAACCCACTTTTCGCATCCAACCCTTATTTTACACCACATAATCCTTGAATTGATACATTTATATTCCCTCTTTTCCTGCCATAATTTATTCTTCAACATTATTGCTACTCCTTCTTTAGCTCTAACTCTGTTTGAAATACCTGACCTAATCCCATCTATTTCTCCCCACTGAAACTCTCCTACCCCCTTCAGCTTTGTCTCACTTAAAGCCAGGACATCCAGCTTCTTCTAATTCATAACATCCACAATCATCTCTTTCTTATCATTCGCACAACATCCACGCACATTCAAACATCCCACTTTAACGGTTTTCTTCTTTTTCTTTTTAGTAAGCTATACAGGAAAAGGGGTTACTAACCCATTGTTCCCGGCATTTTAGTTGACTTTTACAACACGCATGGCTTACGGAGGAAAGATTCTTATTCCACTTCCCCATGGATATGAAAGGAAAAGCAATAAGAACAAGAACTATTAAGATAAAATCAAAGAAAAAACTCAGATGAGTGTGTATACATAAACGTGTACATGTATGTGTAGTGTGACCTAAGTGTAAGTAGAAGTAGCAAGACGTACCCGAAATCTTGCATGTTTATGAGACAGAAAAAAAAAGACACCAGCAATCCTACCATCATGTAAAACAAATACAGGCTTTCGTTTTACACTCACTTGGCAGGACGGTAGTACCTTCCTGGGTGGTTGCTGACTACCAACCTACCTACCTATATATATATATATATATATATATATATATATATATATATATATATATATATATATATATATATATATATATATATATATATATATATATATATATTATATTATATGTAGGTAGTAGGTTGGTAGTCAGCAACCACCAAAGCTACATCTACTGAATAGTGAAACGACCTGTTTTACATGATGGTAGATTGCTGTGTCTCTTCTGTCTCATAAACATGCAGATTTCAGTACATCTTGCTACTTCTACTTACACTTAGATCACACTACACATTCATATACAAGCATATATATACTCACCCATCTGGGTTTTCTTCTAATTTCTTACTAGTTCTTGTTCTTATTTCCTCTTATCTCCATGAGGAAGTGGAATGGAATTCTTCCTCAGTACGCCATGAGTGTCGTAAGAGGCGACTAAAGGGGCCTTTCCTGCCAACGCAGCGCGCGAGAATTTTTTTTCGAAAAAAATTGAAAATTGAGTTAACCATATTGAAAAATAGAGTAACTCTCTGGCTACACAATGGTACAAGAATCATTGTTCTACGACATTCCTACAAGGAATTATGGTCGTTTATAACACACATTGTGACGGCAACAACCGTAGTAGGTCGGCTGACATTTCGTGAATTTTCGTATTTTTTTTTTCCCGATTTTTTTCTTTAATTTCTTGTAGTATTCTTACTTATATAATAATTGACGATTTGGCATCATAACGGAGTGGGCGGAGCTTATAAGAAGACTTCCAGCCAATCAGGAACCTTCTAGAACATTTGATTACGTCAGCAGAAATTCCTGACTCAGGATAGCCGGGAAATATGCTTCATTATAATAATAATAATAATAATATTTTTATTTCAATGCATGATACAAGTGTACATTGTTATTGGTAGTTACAATTATAAAACTGTATTGCAAGGAGAGCCACTGGCATGCCATGGTATTAGGGGCAGCTTATTCTAAAGACTTATTCACTAAAGACTTAATGCTAGAGAAATTGATTGAGTTTATTCTAGTTCTGTATTATTTAAAATTTCAATCTGATTATACATACAATAAAAAGACAATACAAGAGAAATTGGTTGAGTTTAGTCTAGTTGTATATTTTAATTCAAGTTACAATATGTTGATGCTATACTAGTATAATAACAATACTAGAAAATTTATTGAGTTTCTTCTAGTTATATATTTTATTTCAATTTAACAAAATGATGATACTATAATATTTTAAATGAACAATATGATGATATGATATTGCAACAAGTGTTAAGGAGGATGACATATAAAATTGAGATTATCTTAAGTAAAATAACATTGGGTTTGAAAGTTTGTTATAGTATGAGTATTTAGTATAGGGTGAGTAGGTGATTTTTGAGAAGAGTCTTGAATTGATTTTCGGACAAGCTTAACTTAATATTTACTGGTAATGAATTCCAGATTCCCGGGCCCTTTATGTGCATAGAATTTTTACATTGGTTAGTATGGACTCGGGGTATGTCAAATAGTGATCTGTGTCTTGTGTCATGGTCGTGGGACCTATTAAAGTTGTTGAGGAGAATTTTGAGCGGAGGGTTGATATTAGCATGTAGAGTTTTATGTATATAGATGGCACATGAATAGGTGTGAATATTTTTTACGGTGAGTAGTTTTAATGTTCTGAATATAGGAGGAGTATGTTGTCTAGAGTGGGAATTTGTTATCATCCTGACTGCAGCCTTTTGCTGGGTTATGAGTGGTCTAAGGTGATTTAATGTTGTTGAGCCCCATGCACTGATTCCATAGGTGAGATAAGGGTAGATAAGAGAATGATATAGTGCAATGAGAGCTGGTTGTGGCACATGATAGCGTATTTTAGATATTATATATACTGTCTTTGAGATTTTCTTGGAATTTAAGACTACTGTCAATACTACGGCTTTTATATCTATCACAATTGATCTATTATGACATAATAGGCAATATAAATAACAAATAACCATAGTAAATACTCCAGAATGAATAATATGTGGCATAATATGATCGCCGCCTGGCACCGCCTCCAAAGTATAAATATTACATCAGTTGGTGTGGGTGTTCCTTGGGGGTTCCATTTTCACTCTAGGGGACTTGTATTAAAGAAATCTAACAGGGCTAACTATGATATACACTCGTAATGCAAGATAAAGCTGAGAAAAATGCTATTTTGCTCCTGGAAATTTTTTTTTTCTTGCGCGACCTTCCGGGCGGATTATCTCAGAAGTAAGTTATTCATCTATATATTGGACAGAAACCGTTAATAATCATAGGAATGAAATGAAACTCACAGACAACATAAAAAAAAGGTTGTATTATTTAATTGTGATTAGTTTTTTGAGATATAGTAATTAGGTTTTGATTTATGTGAGGTAAAAAGTCAGATATTTTTCAACATGTAAAAAAAACACCAACTTTATTTTTTTAAGCATGAAGATAGGGATAAATTACAGAAAGCTAATCACAACAATTTCAGATTAGCATTGTTTTATCCGTAGGTGAAGCCAGAACAGCTTCAACAAGTCCCACTACGACTCCTGAATTTTTTATATGTGATGTTTGGTAAAAATTTGATAAATATTTTTTTTCTCAGTTGCTTGTTGGGCGATCTTTTTGAAAATTGATACAAGTCAACTACAAAGGTGCTTCTTTACGTATAAAAAAATGAACGAAATCGAATGAAAAATAACGAAAAAAAAAATTAGGCGGGTAAGGCCCCTAAAATGCCGGGAGCAAGGGGCTCGTAACCCCTTCTCCTGTATATACTAAATGTAAAAGGAGAAACTTTCGTTTTTCCTTTTGGGCCACCCTGCCTCGGTGGGAAATGGCCAACGTGTTGAAAGAAGAAAGAAAGATATATATATATATATATATATATATATATATATATATATATATATGCAAAAAGATCACAGTAAACAGGTGATATCAAAATATGCAAGACAACCACTATGAAAAAATAGAAGAATTCCAAGTGCTTTCGTGACTACTCACAATATCAAGGAACTATAAAAGAAAACGTGAGAAGGCTTATAAAGAGGCAGAATACACCTCACAGTCACATCACACTAACAAAGACAACACCTCACAGTAGCGGAAAAATAAACAGATAAGCAGTATAATGTGATCCTTTATTGACAACGTTTCGCCCACGCAGTGGGCTTTATCGAGTCACAGACAGATCTACCTGGAAAATGAGTAACATGAAGATATATATAGGGTATAGTCAGGTGGAGAATGCTGGGTCAGGTGGAGAAAGCTGCATGTGACATTCTTAAAAGTAGTGTGATAGTTAAAAACATTGTGTGACTTAAAGGACCTGCAGTGTACCATTCTTGAGTTCTAGGTGGGATAGCGTTGAAGAAGTTTCTTGGCAATAGGTTCAGCTATGTTGTAGAAGCCGTTGTTCTGGTTGAAGTTGTTGGATATACAGATGAGTGATGATTCTAGGATTCTTCGGTATTGCGTGTTGTCTTCTCTGGCGATGAGTCTTGCGTTTCTGTAGTTGATTAAATGGTTGTGTAAATTTCGGTGTTGAACACAGGCATTTCTTGAGTCGTCAGATCTGCCTGCGTACTGGTGTTCTGAAATGCGTGTTTGTAGGTCTCTGGATGTTTCGCCAACGTATAATTTGCTGCAGCCATTACAAGGGATTGTGCATACCCTGCCGTGGATTGAAGCTTTTCCTGTCTGTTACTGGTAATGTCCTTGATGGTGGTGGATGTGGAGGTGGATACTCGGAATGAGGTCTTAGAAAAAATGTTGGAAACTTGTTTGGAAATGGAGTTGGTGGGAAGGACTATGTATCTAAGACCTCATTCCGAGTATCCACCTCCACATCCACCACCATCAAGGACATTACCAGTAACAGACAGGAAAAACTTCAATCCACGGCAGGGGTATAACAATCCTTGTAATGGCTGCAGCAAATTATACATTGGCGAAACATCCAGGAGACCTACAAACACGCATTTCAGAACACCAGTACGCAGGCAGATCTGACGACTCAAGAAATGCCTGTGTTCAACACCGAAATTTCACAACCATTTAATCAACTACAGAAACGCAAGACTCATCGCCAGAGAAGACAACGCAATACCGAAGAATCCTAGAATCATCACTCATCTGTATATCCAACAACTTCAACCAGAACAACGGCTTACATAGCTGAACCTATTGCCAGAAACTCTTCAACGCTATCCACCTAGAACTCAAGAATGGTACACTGCAGGCCTAAGTCACACAATGTTTTTATCTATCACACTACTTTTAAGAATGTCACATGCAGCTTTCTCCACCTGACCCAGCATTCTCACCTGACTATACCTATATATCTTCATGTTACTCATTTTCCAGGTAGATCTGTCTGTGACTCGATAAAGCCCACTGCGTGGGCGAAACGTTGTCAATAAAGGATCACATTATACTGCTTATGTGTTTATTTTTCCATTGTGTCGGTATTTTATACCATTTATTTCCACCTCACAGTAGCATAACATCTCACGACTCTGTGAAGAGGAACATAAGAAAGGACCTGAAGCTCTTCCCAAGAATTAAGATTAGTCCAATTTATCATTAAATTCTTCCCAAATTTTATTAATTATAAATGAATCCAATTTATATAAACCAAAAGAAATATTCATATTATTTTCAAAACTGCTTTTAATGAAACATGATTCTATTATATTCCTTTCAACCATGGACTTGCTTGATACAACCTTCTCAGCATTTTGAAAATCAATTGGATGGTTAAAGTCTCTGACACGAATAAATAGACCATTAGAATCTTGTCCAGTTCTAATGCTATATTTATGTTGTTTTAATCTTAGTTCAAGACATTTACCAGTTTGACCATAATAAACTTTATCGCATATTTTACAGGGAATCTTATAGACACATCCGTCAGCATTTTGGGGGGAATTTTTTATCAAGAGTCTTTTTACTGTATCAAGATTTTTAAATACAACTTTGATATTAAAATTCTTAACTCAGTGAAGACGTGTCTTGTGTGCTCACTGTCAATCTGAAGAAGATGTCCTCTCTTGAGCTACTCTACCAGCAGCTGAAGGAAGAACTGAGGGTAGCAAAGCTTGAGATACAGCGACTGACTGAGGAAAACAAGAGGATTCGTAGTAATCCTCCTGTTGAGAATCCTCAAGCCAAGAAAGGAACCTGGACAGTGGCTAAAACGCATGGGACAAAGTTAAGGATCAAGAGGACGGGTGGAGAGGTAGAAACAACGAAGACCCAGGAGAATGTTGTGGAAACATCGAACCCATTCTCCGTGCTACCCGATGAATGTGAGTCGACTTCTGGGAGCGTCACGACGAAAGACACAAAGGAAGGTAAAAACATTGTTGTTGTTGGGGACAGTCAGGTTAGGTACATGGATAGGGCTTTCTGTTTGATTGATAGGAGTAGGAGACAGAGGGTTTGCTTTCCTGGGGCTGGGATGGAGGATATTGTTAGCCGTCTGGACGACATCATGAAAGGTAATGGGAGCAATCCTAGTATCTGTCTCAGTGCTGGAGGCAACGATGTTGGCAGACGTAGGAGTGAGGACCTGACTAGCAGGTTTAGGTCAGCAATAGACATAATTAGGAAGAAGGTGGGAACCCTGTCATATGTGGTATTTTGCCAAGGAGAGGAGTTGGAAATGAATGGCTGTCCAGGGCAATTGGTGTCAATTGCTGGCTGGACAAATACTGTAAGGAAAATTCAGTAACATTCATTGACAACTGGGACCTCTTCTATGGCAGAAATGACATGTATGCCAGGGATGGGGTTCACTTATCCAGGTCTGGGGTGGGGGCACTGGCAACTGCAGTGGAGGGAGCTGTTAGGGCTTTAAACTAGAAATAGTTAGTGGTATGGGTTTTGGGGGGAAAACAGAGAAGTTCCAGTGTAGTAATATTATAAGTTGTAGGATAACTAGTAATAGGCAGAATAAGGTGGATAGTGGAAAGCTAGTGACACTAGATGACAAGGACAGTAATAGGTATAGTGGAAAAACAGAGATGAGCAGGAAGGGTAAAGAGAAAGGAGGGTCTCTAAATATATATTACACCAATAGTCGTAGTGCTAGGAATAAGATGGACGAGTTGAGATTAGTTGCAAGTACGGGTAATATTGATGTTTTTGCAATAACTGAGACATGGTTTAATATGAAAAATCGGGACTTGCCTGCCGAATGTCACATTCAGGGTTTTAAATTGTTCCAAGTAGACAGAAGTATCGGGAAGGGGGGTGGGGTGGCACTCTATGTCCGTGATCATTTAAATTGTTGCATAAAAACGGGTATAAAGTCTGAATTAACACATACAGAGTCTGTCTGAATAGAATTTTCAGAGGGTGTGAAAAATTGATTTTAGGCGTGATTTACCGTCCTCCAAACTTAGATAGGGAACAAGGGAGACTACTTTGGGAGGAAATTGTTAAGGCCACAAGACACGATAACGTAGTAATTCTAGGGGACTTTAACTTTAGTCAGATTGATTGGAATTTCTTGACAGGGAATTTAGAATCTAACGACTTTTTAGAAGTAGTTCAGGATTGCTTTTTGAAGCAGTTTGTAACAGAACCTACAAGGGAAATAACCTACTTGACTTGGTTCTGGCAAGCAAGGAAACCCTTGTTAATAATTTAGAAATTACAGAGGAACTCGGCTCAAGCGACCACAAGTCAATTACCTTTAGCATTGAATGGATGTATGATAGTAGGGATAATTCAGTAATGGTCCCAGATTTTCGCTTAGCAGATTATAATGGACTTAGAGAACACTTATCAACTGTGGACTGGGGTGAAGAAGAGAGGTATCAATATGACAGTTTTCTTAACACTATACAGGCTGCCCAAAGAACATTTATCCCGTATAAAGAAATTAGATCAAGTAGAAATGACCCAAAATTGATGAATAATAGGCTCAAATATCTTATAGATCAGAAGAAAGGAATTTATAGGCGCATAAAAAGAGGTGAGGGTCATCTTATAAATCAGTATACTGACATTAAGAGGGACGGTAAAAAGGGAATAAGAAAAGCTAAACGGGACTATGATATTAAAGTTGCTAGGGATTCAAAAACTAACCCAAAAAGTTTTTCCAGGTTTATAGAACAAAAGTTAGGATAAGATAGGTCCCTTAAAAAATAACTCTGGGCATCTTACTGACAAGGAGAATGATATGTGCTCTATTTTTAATAATTATTTTCTCTCGGTTTTCACACAGGAAGACATTAATAATATCCCAGTAATTAATTTTTACAGAGGCCCAGAAGAAGATAAATTATGTAATATCACAGTCACTAGCGAAATGGTTATGAAACAGCTGGACCGACTGAAACAAAATAAATCGCGGGTCCTGATGAGCTTTTTGCAAGGGTTCTTAAGGAATGCAAAATGGAACTCTGTGAACCAATATCTAACATTTTTAATTTATCTCTTCAAACAGGTGTAGTGTCTGATATGTGGAAGATGGCTAATGTAATTCCTATTTTTAAAGCAGGACAAGTCACTACCGTCAAACTACCGCCCAATAAGCCTGACCTCAATTGTAGGCAAATTACTAGAGTCAATTATAGCTGATATTATTAGAAGCCATCTAGATAACCATAATTTGATTAATGATACCCAGCATGGATTCACGAGGGCCGTTCCTGCCTATCTAATTTATTAATCTTCTTCAGTAAAGCTTTTGAGGCTGTTGATCACGATAAAGAATTCGATATTGTTTATTTAGACTTTAGTAAGGCTTTTGATAGATACCGCACCAGAGACTGTTAAAAGAAAGTGGCAGCTCATGGCATTGGGGAAAAGTGCTGTCATGGATCGAGTCTGGCTCACCAATAAGAAGCAGAGACATAAGAACATAAGAAAGGAGGAACACTGCAGCAGGCCTGTGGCCCATACTAGGCAGGTCCTTCACAATCCGTCCCACTAACAGAATATTTGCTCAACCCAATTTTCAATGCTACCCAAGAAATAAGCTTTGACAATTCACCCACTCATCCGAGTCCCACTCAAATCCAACCCCTCACTCATGAATTTATCCAACCTAAATTGAAACTACCCAAGGTCCTAGCTTCAATAACCCTACTAGGCAGACTGTTCCACTCATCAACTACCCCATTTCCAAACCAATACTTTCCTATATCCTTTCTAAATCTAAACTTATCTAACTTGAATCCATTATTGGGGGTTTTCTTGGGAAAATATCCTCAAGACCTTATTTATTTTTGTTAAAACCCCTTTTCCACTTGTATACCTCGATCATGTCTCCCTCATTCTACGTCTTACAAGTGAATTAATTTTGGGGGTTCAATCTTTTTCGAAGGAAGATTTCTAATGCTATGATTAATTTATCATTCTACGCTGAATTTTTCAAAATTTATGTCCATTCTGTAATATGGAGACCAGAACTGTGCTGCAAAGGTGAGGGCCTTTCTAATGATGTATAAAGCTGTAATATAACCCTGGCTTCTGTTGCTAAACTTCTTATATAAACCCCTAATCTATTTGCCTTATTACGTACGCTTAGGCATTGCTGTCTTGGTTTAAGGTTTGCCCCCTCCCCCAAAACCTTTCCAATCTGTATGGCTGTTTACGTTATTTAATTATAAGGTTGGGGTTTTAAACACCCCACCAGAACCTTTTTTACTACTTGAACGCATCTGCCACTTTTCTGCCCGAATTAAATTTTTCAAATCTTCCTGAAGTTCTATGACATTATTTTGAAAATTATCCTCCATTTCGTGTCGTCGGCGAATTTGCTCATATCACTAGAATTTTCATCAAGGTCATTGAAAATATTATAAAAACAATGGGCCTGAATTCCCCGTGGAACACCACTTGTTACAAGTCCCCCTTGGTTTAACCCCATTTTACCTCTCTGCTTCCTTTGGTGAGCCATGATTCCATGACAGCATTTTCCCCCAATGCCAGAGCGCCCTTTTTAACAGTCCTGGGGTACTCATCAAAAGCCTTACTAAAATCAAATAAACAAATAATTTTTATCGTGATCAACAGCCTCAAAACTTTACGAAGGTTAATAAATTAGATAGGCAGGGAAGGGCCCCTCGTGAATCCATGCTGGGTATCATTAATCAAATTATGGTTATCTAGATGGCTTCTAAAAATTTCAGCTAATTGACTCTAGAATTTCCCCACAATTGAGGTAGGTTATTGGGGGTATTTTGAGGAGTGACTTGTCCCCTGTTTTAAAAAATAGGAATTACATTACCATCTTCCACATATAAACACTACACCTGTTTGAAGAAAAAAATTTAAAAAAATGTTAGATATTGGTTCACAGAGAGTGTCAAAAATGGGGTTAAATCCGAAGGGGGACTTGTAACAAGTGGTGTTCCGGGGGGATCAGTTTTAGGCCCATTGTTATTTATTTATATCAATGACCTTGATGGGGGAATTATGGGATATGAGCAAATTCCCGACGACACGAAGATAGGTAGGATAATTGATTCAAAATAGACGTCGGGTTTTTGGGGATTTGGGGGGAATTGCAATGAGTAAATAAAATTATCAAAGTTTTTTTTTGGGTAGCATTGAAAATTGGGTTGAACAAATATTCTGTTGGTGGGATGGAAGGGAAGGACCCCCTTTTAGAATGGGCCAACAGGCCGTGCAGTGTTCCTCCTTTCATTTTCATGAATTTCGGGAAGATTTAGAAAATTTTTAAAATTTGGAGAAAAGTAGATAGTTCAATGAATAAATGCGGTTCTGAAGTGGGGACCCATAACCCAAGATTAAAAAATTAAATAACGAAGGAATTTAAAACAGTTTTGCGAGAAGGATTTGGGGGGGATGGTAAAGAAACCTTTAAAACCCCAAAACACAATGCCTAAGCGAGTAATAAGGCAAAAGATTAGGGGATTTATATCAAGAAGTGTTAGCAACAGAAGTCCAGAGGTTATTTACAGTTAAACATCATTAGAAGGGCCCCACCTAGATTACGCAGCTCAGTTTTGGCCCATATTACAGAATGGACATAAATTGTTAGAAACATTCAGCGTAGAATGACTAAATTAATACATCTTTGGGGAAAAACTTCCTTAGAAGAAAGATTGAAGACCCAAAAAATTTCATTCACTTGTAAGACGTAGAATGAGGGAAAATTCGAGGATAAAAGGGGAAAAAAGGGATTAAAAAGGGGGTATAAATAAGGTTTTGGGAGGATATCTTCCCAAGAGAGAACCCGCAATAATGGATTCGTTAGATAAGTTTAGATTTAGAAAAATGGGAAAAAATTTTGGGTTTTTGGAAAAAAGGGGTGTTGATGAGGGGAAAAGTCTGCCTAGTAGGGTTATTGAAGTGGACCTTGGGTGTTTAAAATTTGGGGTTGGGATAAATTCATGAGGAGGGGGTTGATTTGAGGGGACTCGGGATGAGTGGGAGAATTGTCAAAAATTTTTTTTGGGGGACTTGAAATTGGGTTGAGCAAATATTCTGCTAGGGGGGCGGATTTAAAGGGGCCTGTTTAGAAAGGCCAAAGGCCTGCTGCCTTTTTTTTATGTTCTTTGTTCTTATATAAAACCAAAACAGGGAAGGAGAACCAAAATTTTTTTTGGTTGAATAAATTTTGGTTGTCCCCCTTTTGGGGAAAAAAATATTTTTAGCCTTTTTTTAAAAAATTTATCAATTATGTTTTTGGGTATTTTAAATATTAGCTTTTTCATAAATTTTAGAGATTTTTCACTAGAATTTTACTAAAATACGTAAAGCTCTAAAAAAAATAGAAGAAAAAAAACCCAAAATTTTTAACCCCTTTTCTTGATGTGAAGATAATATGTTTGGGAAAAATTATTTTTAGGTTTTCTGAAAAATTTTAAAAATTTTAAAAAAAGTTCCCCC
>WNWK01037289.1:0-18606 GCA_009830355.1 Cherax destructor | reverse complement strand
GACGTTTTAGAACGGGTTGAGTGCTTTCTGCAAAACTTATTTTTTACCCAAAATACTTAATTTTCACACTTTTAAATAGAATTTCTACTGCAATTGAAATTTATGGAAAAGTAAGCAAAATTTTATGATTTTCTTTTAGGAAGCTTACTCATAGTATATTTTATCTAAAAAAGTTTTTCAAAAATCCTTGAAAATGCCTTCATGTCAAAAATGCAATAAATATCGTTTTATAGCATTTTGAATTTATATTAATTATTTACATATTTAAAATCCCATTAAAAATCTATAAAAACAATATTTTTACAGAATATTTCATATTATTTTCAAAAAATATTGAAACATTAAAAAGCTCAAAAAAATGTGCTAAAATCGTATTTTATTGCATATTTCGACGTTTTAAAGGTTTGAGGCTTTTCTGGCAAAACTCATTTTTAGCCAAAATACTTAGATTTTCACACTTTTAAATAGAATTTCTACTGCAATTGAAATTTATGGGAAAAGTAAGCAAAATTTTATGATTTTCTTTTAGAAGCTTACTATAGGTATATTTTATCTAAAAATAGTTTTTCAGAAAATCCTTGAAAATGCCTTAATCGTCAAAAATGCAATAAATCAATGTTTTATAGCATTTTTAAATTTATTAATTATTTACATTTTTTTAAAAAAAAAAAAAAAAAAAAAAAAAAAAAAAAAAAAAAAAAAAAAAAAAAAAAAAAAAAAAAAAAAAAAAAAAAAAAAAAAAAAAAAAAAAAAAAAAAAAAAAAAAAAAAAAAAAAAAAAAAAAAAAAAAAAAAAAAAAAAAAAAAAAAAAAAAAAAAAAAAAAAAAAAAAAAAAAAAAAAAAAAAAAAAAAAAAAAAAAAATTTTTTTTTTTTTTTTTTTTTTTTTTTTTTTTTTTTTTTTTTTTTTTTTTTTTTTTTTTTTTTTTTTTTTTTTTTTTTTTTTTTTTTTTTTTTTTTTTTTTTTTTTTTTTTTTTTTTTTTTTTTTTTTTTTTTTTTTTTTTTTTTTTTTTTTTTTTTTTTTTTTTTTTTTTTTTTTTTTTTTTTTTTTTTTTTTCAACTTTTAAATAGAATTTCTACTGCAATTGAAATTTATGGGAAAGTAAGCAAAATTTTATGATTTTCTTTAGGAAGCTTACTCAAGGTATATTTTATCTAAAAATAGTTTTTCAGAAAATCCTTGAAAATGCCTTAAATCGTCAAAAATGCAATAAAATCAAGTTTTATAGCATTTTGAATATTTATTAATTATTTACATATTTTTAAAAATCCCATTAAAAATCTATAAAAATCAATATTTTTATAGAATATTTCATATTATTTTCGAAAATACATGAAACATTAAAAGCTCAGAAAATGTGCTAAAATCGATTTTATTGCATATTTCGACGTTTTAGAGCGGTTTGAGTGCTTTTCTGCAAAACTCATTTTTAGCTAAAATACTTAATTTTCACACTTTTAAATAGAATTTCTACTGCAATTGAAATTTATGGGAAAAGTAAGCAAAATTTTATGATTTTCTTTTAGGAAGCTTACTCAAGGTATATTTTATCTAAAAATAGTTTTTCAGAAATCCTTGAAAATGCCTTAAATCGTCAAAAATGCAATAAAATCAAGTTTTATAGCATTTTTAATATTTATTAATTATTTACATATTTTTAAAATCCCATTAAAATCTATAAAAATCAATATTTTTATAGAATATTTCATATTATTTTCGAAAAATACATGAAACATTAAAAAGCTCAGAAAATGTGCTAAAATCGATTTTATGCATATTTCGACGTTTTAGAGCGGTTTGATGCTTTTCTGACAAACTCATTTTTAGCTAAAATACTTAGATTTTCACACTTTTAAATAGAATTTCTACTGCAATTGAAATTTATGGGAAAAGTAAGCAAAATTTTATGATTTTCTTTAGGAAGCTTATTCAAGGTATATTTTATCTAAAAATAGTTTTTCAGAAAATCCTTGAAAATGCTCTTAAATCGTCAAAAATGCAATAAAATCAAGTTTTATAGCATTTTTAATATTTATTAATTATTTACATATTTTTAAAAAATCCTATTAAAATCTATAAAAATCAATTTTTTTATAGAATATTTCATATTATTTTCGAAAAATACATGAAACATTAAAAGCTCAGAAAAATGTGCTAAAATCGCATTTTATGGCATATTTCGACGTTTTAGAGCGGTTCTGATGCTTTTCTGACAAAACTCATTTTTAGCTAAAATACTTAGATTTTACACTTTTAAATAGAATTTCTACTGCAATTGAAATTTATGGGAAAAGTAGCAAAATTTTATGATTTTCTTTTAGGAAGCTTACTTAAGGTATATTTTATCTAAAAATAGTTTTTCAGAAAACCTTGAAAATGCTTTAATGTCAAAAATGCAATAAAATATCGTTTTATAGCATTTTTGAATATTTATTAATTATTTACATATTTTAAAAATCCCATTAAAAATCTATAAAATCAATATTTTTATAGAATATTTCATATTATTTTCGAAAATACATGAAACATTAAAAAGCTCAGAAAAATGTCTAAAATCGTATTTTATGGCATATTTCGACGTTTTAGAGCGGTTTGATGCTTTTCTGAAAACTCATTTTAGCTAAAATACTTAGATTTTCAACTTTTAAATAGAATTTCTACTGCAATTGAAATTTATGGGAAAAGTAAGCAAAATTTTATGATTTTCTTTAGGAAGCTTACTCATAGGTATATTTTATCTAAAAATAGTTTTTCGAAAATCCTTGAAAATGCCTTAATCGTCAAAATGCAATAAAATCAGTTTTATAGCATTTTTAATATTTATTAATTATTTACATATTTTAAAAATCCATTAAAATCTATAAAATCAATATTTTTATAGAATATTTATATTATTTTCGAAAATACATGAAACATTAAAAGCTCAGAAAATGTGCTAAAATCGATTTTATTGCATATTTCGACGTTTTAAAGCGGTTTGAGTGCTTTTCTGCAAAACTCATTTTTAGCTAAAATACTTACATTTTCACACTTTTAAATAGAATTTCTACTGCAATTGAAATTTATGGGAAAAGTAAGCAAAATTTTATGATTTTCTTTAGGAAGCTTACTCATAGGTATATTTTATCTAAAAAATAGTTTTTCAGAAAATCCTTGAAAATGCCTTAAATCGTCAAAAATGCAATAAAATCAAGTTTTATAGCATTTTTGAATATTTATTAATTATTTACATATTTTTAAAAATCCATTAAAATCTATAAAAATCAATATTTTTATAGAATATTTCATATTATTTTCGAAAAATACATGAAACTTTTAAAAAGCTCAGAAAATGTGCTAAAATCGCATTTTATGGCATATTTCGACGTTTTAGAGCGGTTTGATGTTTTTCTGACAAAACTCATTTTTAGCTAAAATACTTAGATTTTCACACTTTTAAATAGAATTTCTACTGCAATTGAAATTTATGGAAAAGTAAGCAAAATTTTATGATTTTCTTAGGAAGCTTACTCAGTATATTTTATCTAAAAATAGTTTTTCAGAAAATCCGAAAATGCTTAAATTGTCAAAAATGCAATAAAATAAGTTTTATAGCATTTTAATATTTATTAATTATTTACATATTTTTAAAAATCCCATTAAAAATCTAAAAAAATCAATATTTTATAGAATATTTCATATTATTTCGAAAATACATGAAACTTTTAAAAAAGCTCAGAAAATGTGCTAAAATCGCATTTTATGGCATATTTTGACTTTAGTTTGATGTTTTCTGAAAAAACTCATTTTTTAGCTAAAATACTTAGATTTTCACACTTTTAAATAGAATTTCTACTGCAATTGAAATTTATAAAAGTAAGCAAAATTTTATGATTTTAACTTTATAGGTTTTATTTTATCTAAAAAAATAGTTTTTCCGAAAATCCTTGAAAATGCTTTTTAAATCGTCAAAAATGCAATAAAATAACGTTTTATAGCATTTTTGAATATTTATTAATTATTTACATTTTTAAAAATCCATTAAAATCTATAAAAATCAATATTTTTATAGAATATTTCATATTATTTTCGAAAAATACATGAAACATTAAAAGCTCAGAAAAATGTGCTAAAATCGTATTTTATGCATATTTCGACGTTTTAGAGCGGTTTGATGCTTTTCTGACAAAACTCTTTTTTAGCACTTTTAAATAGAATTTCTACTGCAATTGAAATTTATGGGAAAAGTAAGCAAAATTTTATGATTTTCTTTAGGAAGCTTACTTATAGGTATTTTTTATCAAAAAAATAGTTTTTCCGAAAATCCTTGAAAATGCCTTAAATCGTCAAAAATGCAATAAAATCAAGTTTTATAGCATTTTGAATTTTTAAATTAATTATTTACATATTTTAAAAATCCCATTAAAAATCTATAAAAATCAATATTTTTATAGAATATTTCATATTGTTTTCGAAAAATACATGAAACATTAAAAGCTCAAAAAAATGTGCTAAAATCGCATTTTATGGCATATTTCGACGTTTTAGAGCGGTTTGATGCTTTTCTGAAAAAAACTCATTTTTTAGCTAAAATACTTAGATTTTCACACTTTTAAATAGAATTTCTACTGCAATTGAAATTTAGGGGAAAAAAGTAAGCAAAATTTTATGATTTTCTTTTAGGAAGCTTACTTATAGGTATATTTTATCTAAAAAATAGTTTTTCGAAAACCTTGAAAATGACTTAAATCGTCAAAAATGCAATAAAATCAAGTTTTATAGCATTTTTAATATTTATTAATTATTTACATATTTTAAAAATCCCATTAAAAATCTATAAAAATCAATATTTTTATAGAATATTTCTATTATTTTCAAAAAATACATGAAACATTTAAAAGCTCAGAAAATGTGCTAAAATCGCATTTTATGGCATATTTCGACGTTTTAGAGCGGTTTGAGTGCTTTTCTGGCAAAAACTCATTTTTTAGCTAAAATACTTACATTTTCACACTTTTAAATAGAATTTCTACTGCAATTGAAATTTATGGGAAAAGTAAGCAAAATTTTATGATTTTCTTTAGGAAGCTTACTCAAGGTATATTTTATCTAAAAATAGTTTTTCAGAAAATCTTGAAAATGCTTAAATCGTCAAAAAATGCAATAAAATAAAATTTTAATTTAATATTAATTTTAAATCCTTCTATAAAATAATATTTTTATAGAATTTTTATATATTTCGAAAATACATGAAACATTAAAGCTCAGAAAAATGCAAATCGCATTTTATGGATATTTCGACGTTTTAGAGCGGTTTGATGCTTTTCTGACAAAACTCATTTTTAGCTAAAATACTTAGATTTTCACACTTTTAAATAGAATTTCACTGCAATTGAAATTTATGGGAAAAGTAAGCAAAATTTATGATTTTCTTTAGGAGCTTACATAGTATATTTTATCTAAAAATAGTTTTTCAGAAAACCTTGAAAATGTTAAATCGTCAAAATGCAATAAAATCAAGTTTTATAGCATTTTAATATTTATTAATTATTTACATATTTTTAAAAATCCCATTAAAAATCTATAAAATCAATATTTTTATAGAATATTTTATATTATTTTCGAAAATACATGAAACATTAAAAGCTCAGAAAATGTGCTAAAATCGTATTTTATTTATATTTGACGTTTTAAAGGGTTTGAGTGCTTTTCTGCAAACTCATTTTTAGCTAAAATATTTACATTTTCACACTTTAAATAGAATTTCTACTGCAATTGAAATTTATGGGAAAAGTAAGCAAAATTTTATGATTTTCTTTTAGGAAGCTTACTCAAAGGTATATTTTATCAAAAAAATAGTTTTCAGAAAACCTTGAAAATGCCTTAAATCGTCAAAATGCAATAAAATCAAGTTTTATAGCATTTTTTAATATTTATTATTTATTTACATATTTTTAAAAATCCCATTAAAAATCTATAAAACAATATTTTATAGAATATTTCATATTATTTTCGAAAATACATGAAACATTAAAAGCTCAGAAAATGTGCTAAAATCGCATTTTATGGCATATTTCGACGTTTTAGAGCGTTTTGATGCTTTTCTGACAAAACTCATTTTTTACTAAAATACTTACATTTTCACACTTTTAAATAGAATTTCTACTGCAATTGAAATTTATGGAAAAGTAAGCAAAATTTTATGATTTTCTTTTAGGAAGCTTACTCATAGGTATATTTTATCTAAAAAAGTTTTTCACAAAATCTTGAAAATGCCTTAAATCGTCAAAAATGCAATAAAATATCGTTTTATAGCATTTTTGAATATATATTAATTATTTACATATTTTTAAAATCCATTAAAAATCTATAAAAATCAATATTTTTATAGAATATTTCATATTATTTTCGAAAATACATGAAACATTAAAAAGCTCAGAAAATGTGCTAAAATCGCATTTATGGCATATTTCGACATTTTAGAGCGGTTTGATGCTTTTCTGACAAAACTCATTTTTTAGCTAAAATACTTAGATTTTCACACTTTTAAATAGAATTTCTACTGCAATTGAAATTTATGGAAAAGTAAGCAAAATTTTATGATTTTCTTTTAGGAAGCTTCTTATAGGTATATTTTATCTAAAAAATAGTTTTTCCGAAAATCCTTGAAAATGCCTTAATGTCAAAAATGCAATAAAATCAAGTTTTATAGCATTTTTTAATATTTATTAATTATTTACATATTTTTAAAAATCCATTAAAAATCTATAAAAATCAATATTTTTATAGAATATTTCATATTTTTTCGAAAAATACATGAAACATTAAAAAGCTCAGAAAATGTGCTAAAATCGCATTTTATGGCATATTTCGACGTTTTAGAGCGGTTTGATGTTTTTCTGACAAAACTCATTTTTTAACAAAAAAATTAGATTTTCAAACTTTTAAAAAAATTTCTACTGCAATTGAAATTTATGGAAAAGTAAGCAAAATTTTATGATTTTCTTTTGGGAAGCTTACCATAGGTATATTTTATCTAAAAATATTTTCAAAAATCCCCTAAAATCCTTTTAAATGAAAAATTTAAAAAAAAAAATTTTATGATTTTTTTTTAAATTTTAAATTTTTAAAAAACCCCAAAAAATTTTTAAAAAAATTTTTTATAAATTTTATTTTTTTCAAAAATCTAAAAATTTAAAAAACTCAAAAAATTTAAAACCCTTTTTTATGGCATTTTACTTTTAAACGGTTTTTTTTCTAAAAACTTTTTAAAAAATATTTTTTAAACTTTTAAAAAATTTCCCAATTGAAATTTATGGGAAAATGGGCAAAATTTTATGATTTTCTTTTGGGAAGGTTACTCTGGTATTTTTATCAAAAAATATTTTCAGAAAATTTTAAAAATCCTTAAATCCCCAAAAATGCAAAAAAATTTTATAGCTTTTTAAATTTATTAATTATTTACTTTTTTTTAAAAAACCCCTTAAAAATCTATAAAAATAAATTTTTTTTATAGAATTTTCATATTATTTTCAAAAAATACATGAAACATTAAAAAGCTCAGAAAAATGTGCTAAAATCGATTTTTTTGGCATATTTAGACGTTTTAAAGCGGTTTGAATGCTTTTCTAAAAACTCATTTTTAACCAAAATACTTAGATTTTCAAACTTTTAAATAAATTTCTACTGCAATTGAAATTTATGGGAAAAAGTAAGCAAAATTTTATGATTTTCTTTAGGAAGTTACTCAAGGTATATTTTATCTAAAAAAATAGTTTTCAGAAAACCCTTGAAAATCCTTAATCGTAAAAAAATGCAATAAAATCAATTTTATAGCTTTTTTGAATATTTATTAATTATTTACATTTTTTTAAAAAATCCCATTAAAAATCTTAAAAATCAATATTTTTATAGAATTTTTTATATTATTTTCGAAAATACATGAAACATTTAAAAAGCTCAGAAAAATGTGCTAAAACGTTTTTTTATTGCATATTTCGACGTTTTAAACGGTTTTGAGTGCTTTTCTCAAAACTCATTTTTTAGCTAAAATACTTAATTTTCACACTTTTAAATAGAATTTCTATGCAATTAAATTTATGGGAAAAGTAAGCAAAATTTTATGATTTTCTTTTAGGAAGCTTACTCAGAGGTATATTTTATCTAAAAAAATAGTTTTTCAGAAAATCTTTGAAAATCCTTAATCGTAAAAAAACAATAAATCAAGTTTTATGCTTTTTTTAATATTTATTAATTATTTACATATTTTTAAAAATCCCATTAAAAACTATAAAAAACAATATTTTATAGAATTTTTTCATTTTTTTTCGAAAATACATGAAACATTAAAAGCTCAGAAAAATGTGCTAAAATCGTATTTTTTTGGCATATTTCGACGTTTTAAAACGGTTGATGTTTTTCTGAAAAACTCATTTTTTAGCTAAAATACTTAATTTTCAAACTTTTAAATAGAATTTCTACTGCAATTGAAATTTATGGGAAAAGTAAGCAAAATTTTATGATTTTCTTTTAGGAAGCTTTACTCATATGTTTTTATTTTATCAAAAAAAAATTTTCAAAATCTTTTGAAAATGCCTTAAATCGTCAACAAATGCAAAAAAATCATTTTATAGCTTTTTTTAATATATATTAATTATTTACATATTTTTTAAAAAATCTTATTAAAAATCTATAAAAATAAATATTTTTATAGAATATTTCATTTTTTTGAAAAATACATAAAATTAAAAAGCTCAGAAAAATGTGCAAAAATTTTTATGGCATATTTCGAGTTTTAGAGCGGTTTGATGCTTTTCTGACAAAACTCATTTTTTAGCTAAAATACTTACATTTTCACACTTTTAAATAAATTTCTACTGAATTGAAATTTATGGGAAAAGTAAGAAAAATTTTAGATTTTTTGGGGAAGATTTTAAGGTATTTTTTATCTAAAAAAAATTTTTCCAAAACCTTGAAAATGATTAAATGTCAAAATGCAATAAAATCAAGTTTTATAGCTTTTTTTAATATTTTTAATTATTTACATTTTTTAAAAAATCCCTTAAAAAAATTTAAAAAAATCAATTTTTTTATAGAATATTTCATTTTTTTTTGAAAATCAGAAACTTTTAAAAGCTCGAAAAATGTGAAAAAATCATTTTATGGCATATTTCACGTTTTAAAAGGTTTATTTTTCTGAAAACTTTTTTAACCAAAATACTTAGATTTTAAAATTTTTTAAAATAAATTTAACTGCAATTGAAATTTAGGGAAAATGCAAAATTTTAAAATTTTTTTTTGGGGTTTTCCCAAGGTATTTTTTAAAAAAAAAATTTTTTTAAAAAACCTTAAAACCTTAACGTCAAAAATGCAAAAAAAAAGTTTTTAGCTTTTTTAATTTTTAAATAATTTTTTACTAAAATCGCATTTTATGCATATTTCGACGTTTTAGAGCGTTTGATGCTTTTCTGACAAAACTCATTTTTAACCAAAATATTAGATTTTCAAACTTTAAATAGAATTTCTACTGCAATTGAAATTTATGGAAAAGTAAGCAAAATTTTATGATTTTCTTTAGAAGCTTACTCAAGGTATATTTTATCTAAAAATAGTTTTCAGAAAATCCTTGAAATGCCTTAAATCGTCAAAATGCAATAAAATCAAGTTTTATAGCATTTTTAATATTTATTAATTATTTCATATTTTTAAAAATCCATTAAAAATCTATAAAATCAATATTTTTATAGAATATTTTATTTATTTTCGAAAATACATGAAACATTAAAAGCTCAGAAAATGTGCTAAAATCGTATTTTATTGCATATTTCGACGTTTTAAGCGGTTGAGTGCTTTTTTAGCAAAACTCATTTTCACACTTTTAAATAAATTTCTACTGCAATTGAAATTTATGGGAAAAGTAAGCAAATTTATGATTTTCTTTTAGGAAGCTTACTCAAGGTATATTTTATCTAAAAAGTTTTCAGAAAATCTTGAAAATGCCTTAATCGTCAAAATGCAATAAAATAAGTTTTATAGCATTTTGAATATTTATTAATTATTTACATATTTTAAAAATCCTTAAAAATCTATAAAAATCAATATTTTTATAGAATATTTCATATTATTTTCGAAAAATACATGAAACATTTAAAAGCTCAGAAAAATGTGCTAAAATCGCATTTTATGGCATATTTCGACGTTTTAGAGCGGTTTGATGCTTTTCTGACAAAACTCATTTTTACAAAATACTTAGATTTTCAAACTTTTAAATAGAATTTCTACTGCAATTGAAATTTATGGAAAAGTAAGCAAAATTTTATGATTTTCTTTTAGGAAGCTTACTCATAGGTATATTTTATCTAAAAATAGTTTTCAGAAAATCCTTGAAAATGCCTTAAATCGTCAAAAATGCAATAAAATAAGTTTTATAGCATTTTTAATATTTATTAATTATTTACATATTTTAAAAAATCCCATTAAAAATCTATAAAAATAATATTTTTATAGAATATTTCATATTATTTTCGAAAAATACATGAAACATTAAAAAGCTCAAAAAAATGTGCTAAAATCGTATTTTTTTGGCATATTTGGGCTTTTTAAAGGGTTTGATGTTTTCTGAAAACTCTTTTTTTAGCTAAATATTAGATTTTCACACTTTTAAATAAATTTCTCCCTGAAATTTGAAATTTATGGGAAAAGTAAGCAAAATTTTATGATTTTCTTTAGGAAGCTTATTAAGGTATATTTTATCTAAAAATATTTTTTCAAAACCCTTGAAAATGCCTTAATCGTCAAAAATGCAATAAAATAAGTTTTATAGCATTTTGAATATTTATTAATTATTTACATATTTTTAAAAAATCCCATTAAAAATCTTAAAAAATTTTTTATAGAATATTTCATATTTTTTTCAAAAAAAATACATGAAACATTTAAAAGCTAGAAAAATGTGCTAAAATCGCATTTTTGGCATATTTATTTTATCTAAAAATAGTTTTCGAAAATCCTTGAAATCTTAAATCGTCAAAAATGCAAAAATAGTTTTATAGCATTTTAAATTTTATTAATTATTTACATATTTTAAAAAATCATTAAAAATCTATAAAAATCAATATTTTATAGAATATTTCATATTTTTTCGAAAATATGAACATTAAAAGCTAGAAAATGTTAAAATCATTTATGGCATTTGACGTTTAAGGGTTGATGCTTTTCTGAAAACTATTTTTACAAATACTTAGATTTTAACTTTTAATAAATTTCTGCATTGAATTATGGGAAAAGTAAGCAAATTTATGATTTTCTTTTAGGAAGCTTATCAGGTAATTTTATCTAAAAAAATTAGTTTCAAAATCTTAAAATCCTTAAATCGTCAAAAAATGCAATAAAATCAAGTTTTATAGCATTTTTGAATATTTTTTAAATTATTTACATTTTTTTAAAAAAATCCATTAAAAATCTAAAAAAATCAATATTTTATAGAATATTTATATTATTTTCGAAAAATACATGAAACATTAAAACTGAAAATGTGCTAAAATCGTTTTTTTTGCATATTTCGTTTTTTAGGTTTTGATGCTTTTTAAAAACTCATTTTTGTAAAATTGATTTTCAAATTTTAAATAAATTTCTACGTTTTTGAAATTTATGGGAAAAAAAAACAAATTTTTGTTTTTTTTTGGGGAAAAGCTTAAAAAGGTATATTTTATCTAAAAAAAGTTTTCCAAAACCCTTGAAAATGCCAAATCTAAAAAAATGCAATAAAATAAGTTTTTAATTTTTTAAATTTTTTTAAATTATTTACATTTTTTAAAAATCCTTAAAAAAATCTAAAAAAAAAAATTTTTTATAGAATTTTTCATTTACAAAAATACATGAAACTTTAAAAAAGCTGGGGAAAAATTTTTAAAAAATCGCATTTTTGGCATACCCCGCGTTTTAGGCGGTTTGTCTTTTCTGAAAAAACTCATTTTTAACAAAATTGATTTTCAATTTTAAATAAATTTCACTGCAATTGAAATTTGGGGAAAAGTAAGAAAAATTTTATATTTTTTTTTAAACTTATTAATTTTTTTTTTAAAAAAAAAATTTTTTTTCGAAAAAAAATCCTTAAATCGTCAAAAAATGCAATAAAAATATCGTTTAAATTTTTTTAAAATTTTTTTTACTTTTTTTTAAAAAAAAATTAAAAAAATCTAAAAAAATCAATTTTTTAAAAATATTTCATGATTTTAAAAATACATAAACTTAAAAAAGCCAGAAAAATTTAAAAATGTTTTTTTGCATATTTCGACTTTAAAAAAGGGGTTTTTGATGTTTTCTGGAAAAACTCATTTTTAGAAAAAAATTTTTTATTTTCACACTTTTAAAAAAATTTCTACCAATTGAAATTTGGGGGGAAAAGTAAAAAAATTTTATGATTTTCTTTTGGAAAAGGGCTTCCCCGGGAAATTTTATCAAAAAATATTTTTCCCGAAAACTAAAAATCCCAAATCGTCAAAAGAAATAAAATAGTTTATAGCTTTTGAATATTTTATTATTTACATATTTTTAAAATCAATTAAAAATCTAAAAAAATCAATATTTTATAAATTTTAAAATTATTTTCAAAAAAAAATGAAACAAAAAAGCTAAAAAAAATGTGCAAAACCCTTTTTATGGCATATTTCGACGTTTTAAGGGGTTTGATGCTTTTCTGAAAAACTCATTTTTAAAAATCCCTGATTTTCACATTTTTAAATAAATTTTTTTGGTTAAAATTTAGGGAAAAAAATAAAAAAATTTTATGTTTTCTTTTGGAAGCTTACTCTGGTTTTTTTATCAAAAAAGTTTTTCAAAAATCCTGAAATCCTTAAATCGTCAAAAATCAAAAATAAGTTTTATAGTTTTTGAATATTATTAATTATTTACATATTTTTAAAAATCCATTAAAAATCTATAAAAATCAATATTTTTATAGAATATTTCATATTATTTTCGAAAATACATGAAACATTAAAAGCTCAGAAAAATGTGCTAAAATCGTATTTTATTGCATATTTCGACGTTTTAAGCGGTTTGATGCTTTCTGCAAAACTCATTTTTAGCTAAAATACTTAATTTTCACACTTTTAAATAGAATTTCTACTGCAATTGAAATTTATGGAAAAGTAAGCAAAATTTTATGATTTTCTTTAGGAAGCTTACTCAAGGTATATTTTATCTAAAAATAGTTTTCGAAAATCTTGAAAATGCCTAAATCGTCAAAATGCAATAAAATCAAGTTTTATAGCATTTTGAATATTTATTAATTATTTACATATTTTTAAAAATCCCATTAAAAATCTATAAAAACAATATTTTTATAGAATATTTCATATTATTTTCGAAAAATACATGAAACATTAAAAGCTCAGAAAATGTGCTAAAATCGATTTTATGCATATTTCGACGTTTTAGACGGTTGATGCTTTTCGACAAAACTCATTTTTAGCTAAAATACTTAATTTTCACACTTTTAAATAGAATTTCTACTGCAATTAAATTTATGGGAAAAGTAAGCAAAATTTTATGATTTTCTTTTAGGAAGCTTACTCATAGGTATATTTTATCTAAAAAAGTTTTCAAAATCTTGAAAATGCCTTAAATCGTCAAAAATGCAATAAAATCAATATTAAATTTAAATTTAAATTATTACATATTTTAAATTTAAAATTAAAATATTTTTTAAATTCTATTTTGAAAAACTATTTTAAAATCAAATTCTAAATTATTTTATTCATTTTAAGTTTATGTTACAAATATTTTACTAAAATATTTTATAAATAAATTCTTTAAATATAAGAAAAATTTATATTTTAGAATTATAAGTTACATTTTTTAAAATATTTTTAAATTAAAATCTTAAATTCAAAAATTAAAAATAATTTAATTTGAAAATTATATTACATTTAAAATCAATTAAAAATTAAAATCTTTTTAAAATATTTTCAAAATATCATTTAACTAAAAAATTTTAAACTTTTATGATTTTAGTTTAATTTGATGTTTTTGATACTCATTTTTATAAAACTAATTTTACTTTTAAAATAGATTTTGAATGAAATATGAAAAAAAAATTTATAATTTTTGAATATATAATATATTTTATTAAAAAATCTTAAAAATCTATAAAAATAATATTTTTAAATATATTAAATCATTTTAAAATTATGAAAATTAATAAAAATTCTAAAATTTTTTAATAATATTAAAATTTTAAACATTTAATTTTTAAATTATTTTCTAAAATATTTTAAATTTAAAGTAGAATTTTAAAATAATTTTGAATTAGTTTTAGATTTTAATGTTTTTTGAAACTATTTATCTAAAAATATATTTTAAATAATATTTAAACTAATAAATTATGATAAAAAAAATTATATTAATTTTGAAATTTAATTTTATTAAAAAAATCCTTTAAAAATCTTAAAAATTTTAAAATATTAATATTTTTCAAAAATCATAAAATTTTAAAATTTGAATATTTATAAAAAAAATCCCTTTAAAAAATCTAAAAAAATCAATTTTTTTATGAATATTTCATATTATTTCGAAAAATACATGAAACATTAAAAGCTCAGAAAAAGCTAAAATCGATTTTTTTGCATATTCGACGTTTTAAGCGGTTTGATGCTTTTCGGGCAAAACTCATTTTTACCAAAATACTTAATTTTCAAACTTTTAAATAGAATTTCTACTGCAATTGAAATTTATGGGAAAAGTAAGCAAAATTTTATGATTTTTTTTTAGGAAGCTTACTCATAGGTAATTTTATCTAAAAATATTTTTTCGAAAATCCTTAAAAATCCCTTTAAAATCGTCAAAAATGCAATAAAATCAATTTTATAGCATTTTTGAATATTTATTATTATTTACATATTTTTAAAAAACAATAAAAATCTATAAAAATCAATATTTTTATAGAATATTTTATATTATTTTCAAAAATACATGAAACATTAAAAAGCTCAGAAAAATGTGCTAAAATCGTATTTTATTGCATATTTCGACTTTTTAAAGGGGTTTGAGTGCTTTTCTGGCAAAACTCTTTTTTTAGCTAAAATACTTACTTTTTCACACTTTTAAATAGAATTTCACTGCAATTGAAATTTATGGGAAAATTAAGCAAAATTTTATGATTTTCTTTGGGAAGCTTACTCAAGGTATATTTTATCAAAAAAAATAGTTTTTCAGAAAACCCTTGAAAATGCCTTTAAAATCGTCAAAAAATGCAATAAAATCAAGTTTTTAGCATTTTTAATATTTATTAATTATTTACATATTTTTAAAAATCCCATTAAAAATCTATAAAGGGTGTGCTAAAATCATTTATGATATTTCGACGTTTGACGGTTGATGCTTTTCTGAAAACCATTTTAGCTAAAATACAGATTTTCAAACTTTTAAATAAATTTCTACTGAATTGAAATTAGGGAAAAGAAGCAAAATTTTATGATTTTTTTTTGAAGTTTCCATAGGTATATTTTATCTAAAATAGCAAAAATCTGAAAATCCTTAAATGTCAAAAATGCAATAAAATCATTTATAGCATTTTGATATTATAATTATTTATATTTAAAAATCATTAAAATCTATAAAATCAATATTTTATAGAATATTTATATTATTTTCGAAAATACATGAAACATTAAAAGCTCAGAAAATTGCTAAAATCATTTTATGCATATTTGACGTTTAACGTTGTGTTTCACAAAACCTTTTACAAATACTAATTTTCCCCTTTAAATAAATTTCTGCAATTGAAATTATAAAAGGAAAATTTATGATTTTCTTTAGGAAGCTTACTCAAAGGTATATTTTATCTAAAAATAGTTTTCAGAAAATCCTTGAAATCTTAATCGTCAAAATGAATAAAATAAATTTTATAGCATTTTTAATATTTATTAATTATTTACATATTTTAAAATCCCATTAAAAACTATAAAAACAATATTTTTATGAATATTAATTATTTTCAAAAATACATGAAACATTAAAACAGAAAATGTGCTAAAATCGTATTTTATTGCATATTTCGACGTTTTAGAAGGGTTGAGTGCTTTTCTGCAAAACTCATTTTTAGCTAAAATACTTACATTTTCACACTTTTAAATAGAATTTACTGCATTGAAATTTATGGGAAAAGTAAGCAAAATTTTATGATTTTCTTTTAGGAAGCTTACTATAGTATATTTTATCTAAAAAGTTTTCAAAAATCTGAAAATGCCTTAAATCGTCAAAAATGCAAAAATAGTTTATAGCATTTTGAATATTATTAATTATTTACAATTTTTAAAACCCATTAAAAATCTATAAAAATCAATATTTTTATAGAATATTTCATATTATTTCGAAAATACATGAAACATTAAAAGCTCAGAAAATTCTAAAATCGTATTTTATGCATATTTTGACGTTTTAAAGCGGTTTGAGTGTTTCTGCAAAACTCATTTTTAGCTAAAATACTTACATTTTCACACTTTTAAATAAATTTTCTGCAATTAAATTTATGGGAAAATAAGCAAAATTTTATGATTTTCTTTAGGAAGCTTACTAAGTATATTTTATCTAAAAAAATAGTTTTTCAGAAAATCCTTGAAAATGCCTTAAATCGTCAAAAAATGCAATAAAATCAAGTTTTATAGCATTTTTGAATATTTATTAATTATTTACATATTTTTAAAAAATCCCATTAAAATCTATAAAAATCAATTTTTTTATAGAATATATCATATTATTTTCGAAAAATACATGAAACATTAAAAGCTCAGAAAATGGCAAAATCGATTTTATGCATATTTCGACGTTTTAAATGGGAAAAGTAAAAAATTATATTTTCTTTTAGGAAGCTTATATAGTATATTTTATAAAAAAGTTTTCAAAATCTGAAAATGCCTTAATCGTCAAAATGCAATAAAATAGTTTTATAGCATTTTAATATTATATTATTTACATATTTTAAAAAACCCCTTAAAAATCTATAAAATCAATATTTTTATGAATATTCATATTTTTTTCGAAAAATCTGAAACTTTAAAAGCCCCAGAAAAATGTGCTAAAATCGATTTTATTGCATATTTCGACGTTTTAGAGCGGTTTATGCTTTTGCAAAACTCATTTTAGCTAAAATACTTAGATTTTCAACTTTTAAATAAATTTTCTGAATTGAATTTATGGGAAAAGTAAGCAAAATTTATGATTTCTTTTAGGAAGCTTACTAAGGTATATTTTATCAAAAAAATATTTTCAGAAAACCCTGAAAATCCTTAAATCGTCAAAAAATGCAATAAAATCAGTTTATAGCTTTTTTGAATATTATAATTATTACATATTTTTAAAAATCCCATTAAAATCTATAAAAATCAATATTTTTATAGAATTTTTTCATATTATTTTCGAAAAATACATGAAACATTAAAAGCTCGAAAATGTGCTAAAATGCATTTTTGAAAATTTCGACTTTTAGAGCGTTTAATGCTTTTTTTGCAAAACTCATTTTTTAGCTAAAATACATAATTACATTAAAAATTCTAAATTGAAATTTTGAAAATCGATTTTATGCATTTTGAGCTTACTCAAGCGTATTTTTACTAAAAATACTTTTCTGAAAACTTATGCCTTAAATTATGAATAAAAAATTTATACATTTTAGAATTATAATTATTTCATATTTAAAAAATTTTTAAAATCTATAATTCAAATTTAAAAATGATATTATTTCAAATTATACATGAATTTTTAAATCTAAAAATTTTTAAAAATCATTTTTGAAATCGATTTTAAACAATTTTTATTTCTAACTATTTTTGCTAAAATACTTGAATTTTCACATTTAAAATAGAATTTCTATGCATGAATTTATGGGAAAATAAGCAAAATTTATGATTTTCTTTAAAGAAGCTTACTAAAATATATTTTATCTAAAATAGTTTTCAAAAATCCTGAAAATGCCTTAATCGTCAAAAAAGCAATAAAATATGTTTTATAGCATTTTGAATATTTATTAATTATTACATATTTTTAAAAATCCATTAAAATCTTAAAAAAAATAATAAAATATTTATAATTTTGAAATTTAATAAAATTAAATAAAAAATTTAAAAATCCTTTTATCATATTCATTTTAGGGGTTTTGATTTTTTCGACAAAACTCATTTTAGAAAAAATTTTAGAAAATTCAAAATGAATTTTATGCAATTAAATTTATAAAAAGTTAAAATTTTAAAATTTTTTTTTAAAGTTTAAATTTTTGATTTTTATTTAAAAAATTTTCCGAAAACTTGATTAAAAAGTAAGAAAAAATTTATGTTTTTTTGGAATTATTAAAATATTTTTTAAAAATATTTTTAAAAAATTTAAAATTTTAAATTTTAAAAAATGAATAAAAAATTTTAAGTTTTTTTGAATTTTAAAATTTTTCATTTTTAAAACCCAAAAAAAATTTAAAAAAAAATTTTTTAAATATTTTTTTTTAAAAATCAAAAAAATTAAATAAAAAAAAACATTTTAGAATTTCCCTTTTTGAGGGTTTATTTTTCAAAATTTTTTTACTAAAATTTAATTTTCAATTTTTAAATTTTTTTTTTAAATAAAATTTTAAAAATT
>WNWK01037288.1:0-18606 GCA_009830355.1 Cherax destructor | reverse complement strand
ACGCGAAGCTATTTCTAACTTTGACCCCTTTTTTTGGCCAATTCCATTTTTCCCAGGGGACAAAACTCATACCCGTTGTGCTAAAAACCCCTTTTGTTCTATCAATTGAATAAAGAAACTGCCCATTTACGGTTTCACCTACCCAATAAAGTGTTTTGGAAATTGGTAATTTTGCCCAATTTCATACAAAATTTCCAAGGAAGGCCAATTTCAAAATGGGGTCCAGAATTAACAATAAAAACATTTTTAGCACTAAAATAAAAAATTTCTCTGTTCATCAGTCACATTTCCAGGCCCTGTATATTATCTTGCTTTCCATTTTAAATTTTTTTTATCCACAAAAAAAAATACAAGATTTTGTTATAGACTACTGCATTATTGTAAAAATTATAAATAATATCAGCGCATTTGTAAAAAACATATTGGCCCACTAGTTGATGTGTATTGGACATGAAAAAGTGATTTGTTTATTTTTGATCATCGGCAAAAATTCGAACATTTCTGATATTTTGAGCCCCCAATTTCAAGGTACTTTTAGTCTGTAAACCTTTTTAAAATCATCTCCACTTCTGTGATATATCTTCCATTCTACCCAAATGAGACAAAGAAAAGGGAAAATACAACCATAAAACCTTTAAAAAATACACTCCAAAACCGCTTTTTTAAAACCCAAAAAAACATGGCCCAAATTTTTTTTTCTCATTATGCACTGCGTGCTGCGGGTTTTTTTAATACTGCGCTCATTGACCACTCAGACCCTTTCTTTCATATGTGGCCAACCGGCTTTCTCCCGCAAGATTGGGCCGCTAAAATTTTTGGGCATGGAAATTCGAGACTGACACTGGGCCAAGCCAAATATTATGGGCCCAAAAGTGAAAGGGTTAAACACTTAAACCTTTCTTGCCACTTTCAGCAACACTGGTATGCCTTTGGGGTCATGATTGCTTGGCAGATACAAGATTTTAAAAAGTCAAAAACACAATTCACAAACACAGGGGGGGCGCCTAGGAAAATTGTATTAGACGGTATGCACGGGGGCTGGGAGGGGGGGGTGTCAGGAGTTTCAGGGGATGGTGGTGGCCCCCGATGACAAATGGTCTGCCCCAAAAGCCTAGCGGTGGCCTGAGCTGCGGAAATATCCCACAGGTGATCACCAAAATGCTGCAGTTTATCAATAGTATAATAACCAAAAAAGGGGAAATAAAACCCAGTAATATAACGGTCTTTGTACCTTCCTGGGGTAGATGTTTTATACCAATCTACAGGGAAATTAAAGTGGGTTAATTTGTGATTAATCCCCCTTCCCGAGGTCCGCTGAAAGTCAAATTTATGAAAATCAAAACCATATTTCCCATGAAATAATGTAAATCCAATTAATCAGTTCCAGACACCCAAAAATATTAAAAAAAATTTTTTTTTTAATTTTTTTTTTTCAGATATGTACATTTATCTAAAAGAAAACAATGAGACATGAAGAATAAAAAAAATAATAACATGAAATTACCTTTATTGAAGACTTTCTTAATGTTTGAAGATGGGGGGGGGAGGATGGACATCACTCCCCTCTCTCCACCTTCACAACCCTACCATTTTCTAAACCCTCACTACCACCCTCTACCACCATCACTACCACCATCACAACCACTACCACCATCACTACCACCCACTACCACCATCACAACCACTACCACCATCACAACCACTACCACCATCACTCCACTACCACCATCAATCCCCCCACCACCATCACTACCACCCACTACCACCATCCCACCACCATCACTACCCACCCTCTACCACTATCACTACCACTTTCGATTTTCTTTAATCTTTTTTTTTAATTCTATCATGTTTTTCCTTTTTTTACCAAAAGGGGTGGCACTAGGGCTTCCTTTTGGGGCCCCGGGTGGCCTTTTTAGAAAAATTTCAAGCACAAAATGCCAGACTGACCCTGAATGGTGTCGGGGGAAACCCGTGTGTGCTCACTGGGCTGGGGGGGTCCCGGGGGCGCGTTTCATCGACCCCCCAATTCTAAGCCAAACCCCCAAAAAAAAAGGGCCCAATTTTTAAAAAAAAAGTTTCATAATCAAAATTCAAAATTTTTTCGGGGAGAAATTAAGGGTCCACTATAAAATTTTAAAATAATTTTAAATTCAGTACTTATTTTAAACCCGATCTTTTTTTTCCCCGATATTGCAAATTTTGGGGTAAGTGACTTTTTTGGGCAAAGTTCTCGAACTGCCTCTCTTTTTCTTTTTTTTTGGATGCAATTACCACTGTACATCCTACAAACAATTGGATTTTTTTTAAAATAATTTTTGTAATTTAATTCAAATCATTTTTTCTACTTTTAAATATTAAGAATAAATTTTTTTTAATTTTTGGGAACTCAAAGGGGGGGTTGGGGATGTTGTGGACAATCAAATCATTTAACCCTTAAACTGTCCAAAGGTAGATCTAAGTTTCTTTTTTTCCCGCCCCCAAATTTGGCAATTGGCCTGAGATGCCTGGTCAGTATGTTTTGGGCTTAACCTAAATTGTGACGTATTAAAAAAATCGGGGGCCACTTGTCCTTGGGGGGGCACCAGTTCAGTTAAAGCGCCAGGTGAGAAATAGCATGGCAAACACCAGGGGTACTGATGACATGTCATATTAACTTTTCCCCCTTTTAAAGGAAAGTGATGGATGTGGCCACAAGTGGTCGAGGTAATAAAAAAAAACCCCAATAATAACCCATGTGTAACATTTGGCAATACCCTTTTCCCTTTTTTATCCACTGGTAGTGTCATCCCCAAAAAAAGCCCCATAACCTGTCCCTTTAAGTAAAAAAAATGATTCTGGAACATGTGAAAATAGATTCGGCGGGGGGGGCCCCGGCTTTGGTTTCCCTGTCTGTATCTGTCTGAAAAATTCCCCTTTTATTTTCTCTCTTTCTCTCACATGTACACATGACAGTTATCATACATAGTTAAATTCCTGGAAAAACCCAAAAAATTCAGGCAAAGTGCTATACAGTACAGTGCTTGTAGATAGTATAAGACATAATAAGCATGACGGGAAGTCAGGGGGGCCCCGAGTTTTAAAATTTCCCCTCCTAAGTCTGCTCAAGTGCCATTACCAAAAAATTTTTCCCCCCTTTAAAAGGGAAAAAATTTTAAAATTTAGTCTATTTCAGCCCCCCAAAAATACATTTCCCAAAAAGTTTTTAAAAAATTATACTTACATAATTGCCCGATTTCGGGATTCGTTAACCGGGGGTCCACTTTTTTGGGGAAACCCCCTTTTTCCTCGGCGGTAGAGGAAAGCCAACATTCAAAAACCGAAGAATTAACAGTTTTGGGGGGGCTCCTTTAAAACCACGGACTGTTTATATTAAATAAACATCTGTTCTGGCAATTATCTAATGGTGCTGGGTGGCGTTTTTCATAAAAATGCTTAAAAAAGTCGGACAAGTTAATCGGGGGAAAAAAATCAAAAAAGGGTTTAAACTGCCCGGGGTACACCTTTGGTTTATGCTCCAACTGCAGTAGGTGGATTGGGGGTGTATGCTTATCAACAAAATTCCTATATTGCGGGCGAATAGGGAATCCCCTTTTTTTTAAAGCAGAGGATCAGGTAAAAGGGAAATTTTGCAATACACCCTAACACTATTAAGGCATTAAGGTTTGTTGGACGGTGGGTGAAAAACGTCGTAGTTACAACAAGGCGTCAGGAAGTTAAAGGAATGGAGGAATGTCTTAGTTGAATCAATGGATGAATTACAGGCCTTAAAGAACATGCTTTGTTCATAGGTCCCTTTAAATGGATGTCAATGGAACAAGCCCTGATGAGGAAGCTACATATATTGATGCAATAAAAATCAAGCATAACTTAATGCCTGCGAAGATGAGACAATCTAGGGAGTGAAGACAAATAAACCACAGCTTGTGAAGGTTGTGCACAAATGAATCCCTAGGGACACCTTTTACAAAGTTATTTTTATGACCCGCCAGTTGTCATCACGGCTAACAGGGAAAAAAAAAATAAGTGCGAGGTGTAAACAAGATTAAAATGAAGGTTCGGGAGTTTAGTAAACAAACCAGTTGTTGTTGTATTTACCCAGCCTGCACACAAATGATTTCTGTTCCTCAGTAAGCCGACTGGAGGTGATTTAATGCAGTTAATTATTACAAACTCCGTTTTCTCTTATACTAACACGTCCTGAAGGAGGAAAAGAATGGGAAGATGTTTTCATAGATAGACCAAGAATGCTCGCCACCGTCCTCCCCAGCCACACATCTATTGAAATAGTACTACATATTTTATTCATTCTGAGTGTATATCAGGTTTTTATGTTAACATATTGTTATATGTCATATTAGATGAATGTGATAGATAAACAAACTGTAGAGTTGATAATAGCATCATATTGAGTACTATTTTGTCATGCCTCCTGACGAGGCAAGTTCATTGTACAGTGGACCCACCGAGTTGCCGAAATTAATCGGTCCAGGATCCCTATTAACTAATCTGAATCTTTAATCTGAAGCAATTTCCCATGAAATATGTAAATACAATTACAGTGGTACCCACGACTTACGATATTAATCCGTCAGAGGGCATATTTTAAGAGCGAAACAATGATTACACGAATCAATTTTCCCCATAAGAAATAATGGAAATAAATTTAATCGTCAAGACTTTAAAAATGGATTAAATAAAATATTTTTTAGAACTTTTTGACATTAAAATAATAATTCGTAAAGAATACCTAAATACACATTAAATATTGTACAAAACATGTCACTTACATTTATTGAGTTGTTGATGTGGGGGGACGGGGAGGAGGAGAAGGTGGAGTAGTATGCTAGTGTTGGAAGGGGAATCCACTTCCAAACACTGCAGGTACCAAGTTCTTTTCTGGGGTTACGGGCCCTTTTTTCTTTGAATGCCACCTCCCTCAAATGTACACCCCCCTGCATGATGCTACACTCCCTGCATGATGCTCCTCCCCATGAATGCTACCTCCCTGCATGAATGCTACACTCCCTGCAGGATGGCACTCCTGCATGAATGCTACACTCCTGCATGAATGCTCACTCCCTGCATGAATGCTACACCCCCTGCATGAATGCTCACTCCTTCATGAATGCTACTCCTGCATGAATGCTACACTCCTGCATGAATGCTACACTCCCTGCATGAATCCCTCCCCCTGCATGCCTACTACTCCCTGCATCCTTTTCCACCCCCACCCTTTGCTACCTCCCTGCATCCCTGCTACACTCCCCATCCCTGCTACCTCCATGCATCCCTCCCTACCCCATGCATCCCCCCCCCACCTTGCACCTCCATCCTGCTACACTCCCTGCATTTTTGTCACTCCCTCCCACACTCCCTGCATCCTACCTCCTGCATGCCTGCTACACTCCCTGCATGCCTGCTACACTCCTGCATGCCTGCTCACTCCTCCCCTCTTTCCCTCCCTGCATGCCTGCTACCTCCCTGCATCCCTGCTACCCCTGCAGCCCCCTCCCACACTCCCTGCACCCCTGCTACACTCCTGCATCCCTGCTACATCTCTGCATCTTTGTTTACCTCCCTGCATCCCTGCACACTCTCTGCATTTTTGCTACACTCCTGCATGCCTCACACTCCCTGCACCCTTTGCTACACTCCCTGCATAAATGCTACACTCCCTGCATAAACTCACTCCTGCATAAATGCTTCCTCCCTGCACATTCTTTACCACAGGCGGCACTAAGAGCTTTCTTGGGCCCATGGTGGCTTATTTAGCAGTTGCAAGCACTAAAACAGTGGAATAATGACAATATGCTGGTATGAATGCTTCAGGTGTGGGTGTTTATGCTCCCCCCCCTTGTAAACAATAGCACCTAGCGCTCCCTGGAGTGCGCGCTCCAGCTGGGCGCCAAGCGGACACGTCCGGTACGGATAATTTGTTACACAAAGCAAACATCGTAAGTCACAGTCAAATTTTACGTTATAAATATCGGTTATCAGAAAATTACGTAAAATGATAACATGTAGTCGTTTCCACTGTAATTTGTTCCACAAAAAAATAATCATTCAAAAAAAAAAAAACATTAACATTTACTTACCTTTGAAGAGTTGCAGGCATCTGGAAGGTAGAGTTGTGACAGGGCAGGGTGTTAGTGGTTGGAGAGATCCTCAAGGACTTCAGGTAACAAGTCCCTCTCTGGGGTTACCCCTTTTTGGTCTTTTAATGCCACTGGGACCGGGTTGAGGTCACTAGACCCTGCCTGGTGAAGTAACTGTCCAGAGTCCTCTGTTTCTGGCGACTGAAGTACAACATGGCTCTGTCACTGGAATTTGGGTTTTCATAGAAAGGGTCATTTCAGGGGTTGCTCAGGGTGGGGATCTTTTTAACAAATGTCTGCAACTTATTCCACTTTGTACACATCTCCTTAAGCATGAAGAAGGCACCTCCTTATCCCTTTTTCTCTCTCCTCCTGTGAAGCAATAACCTCAGCTGTGGTCTGTTGCTGTTCCAGATAAACTCTTTAGCTCTTCAGTTGTTAGCTCTACCCTGTGCTCCTCCACCAACTCTTCCACATCCTCCCCCCACTCTCCAACCCCAGGCGTTCTAATTCCACAATATCTTCCACAACATGTTCCACAACAGGCACAGGGTCGTCAGGGTCAGGGATCAGCCTCAAATCCTTCAAAATCCCTCTCTTGGACACAATCCAGCCACAGTGGGCCCAAGAAGGGGTTCAAGTCTAAATCCCTTTCCTTTTCCCCAAAAATTACCTATAAGGCCTATGCAAGACGATATTGAGGTGTTCTTTCCAGAACTCCCTTAGGGGCAATTCAATTCATTGGTCATATTAAAGACCCCTGAAACAGTGCTTTGGTGTACAGTTTCTTGAAGTTGGAAAGACCTGCTGGTCCATGGGCCGGATAGAGGGGGGTGTTAGGAGGCAAGAACTTCACTCTGATGAAATTTAAGTTGTCAGGCAACAACTCTTGCAAGTTGTGAGGATGAGCAGGAGCATTGTCCAGTACCAGGAGGCACTTGAGTCCCAATTTCTTTTCCAGAAGGTATTTCTTCACACTAGGGCCAAACACTCCAGTCAACCATTCCTTGAAAATCTCCGTAGTGACCCATGCCTTGGTGTTAGCCTTCCAATGCACACACAATTTATTCTTGTCAACACTGTCTTCCTGAAGGGTCTGGGATTTTCTGCATGATGCACCAGTAAAGGCTTCACTTTAACCCTTTCGGGGTTTTGGTCGTACTAGTCGTCTTACGCACTGGGGTTATTGACGTACTAGTACGCCTAAATTCTAGCGCCCTCAAATCAAGCAGAATCAGGCTGTTAGGCCTAGATGTGATAGAATGGGTCTGTGCGGTCAGTGTGCGCAGTACGTAAAAAAAATTCCTGCACACACAGTGCATAATGAGGAAAAAAACTCCATCGTGTTTTTGGTTTAAAACAGCGAATTTGCAGTCTATTTTGTATGGTATTTATTGTTGTATTCTCGTTTTCTTGTTCTTATTTGATAGAATGGAAGATATATTACAGAAATAGAGATGATTTTGATTGGTTTGACAATGACAAGTACCTTGAAATTGAGCTCAAGTAGCGAAAATGTTCGATTTTTGACGATGTTCAAGAGTAAACAAATCACACCATGCGTCAATACACATCAACTGGCAGTCTAATATTCATGCACAAGTGCTTTGATATTATTTATACCATTTTACAATGATGCAGTTGTATACATAACAATAAATCTTCTATTTTTTTGTGAGAATAAAAATTCAAAATGGAAAGAAAAGTAATGTAAGAGGGGCCTGGAGACGTAACTAATGAACAGAGAAGATGTTATTTTAGTGCCAGGAATGTCTGTCTTGTTTATTATGGATCCTATTTTGAAATTGGCATCGTTTGAAATTTGTGTGAAATTGGCCAAATTGCCATTTTCTGACCACTATTTTGGGTAGTTGAAATTGGTAAATAGGCGGTTTCTTGTACTCAATCGATAGAAGAAATGGAGTTCTAGCGAAATAACTATAATTTTAGTAGACTGAAACATTGCAATGTGCCGAAAATAGGGCTCAAAGTGGGCGAAATCGCCGATGCGTAAGTGTCATGGCTACCGCTAACTTGCGAAAGCATAATTCCGTTAGTTTTCAATCAAATTTCATAATTTTTGTGGCGTTATGATCGGAAAAAGATTCTCTATCATTCCATAAGAAAAAATATTTTTTTTTTTTTTAAATTCGTGGACCCTGAGAACGAGTTTCAGAGACCCCCCTTGAACCCCCAAAGGGTTAAAATCCCCACTAGCATTAGAACAAAACAAGAGAGTTAGCCTGTCTTTCATAGGCTTGTGTCCTGACTGTGCTTTTTCCTCCTGAGTAATGTAGGTCCTGTTGGGCATTTTCTTCCAAAACAGGCCTGTTTCATCACACTTGT
The DNA here is from genome assembly GCA_009830355.1 of Cherax destructor. NCBI lineage: Eukaryota > Metazoa > Arthropoda > Malacostraca > Decapoda > Parastacidae > Cherax > Cherax destructor. The sequence goes on along the minus strand of WNWK01037288.1, from coordinate 10,162 downwards.
TGGGAGGGATTGTTCAGCCTCTCGAACCCCTTGAATTCCTGCACAAATTTTTCAGCTGCACGTTTGTCTGAGCTGGCTGCCTCACCATGCCTCACAACATTGTTGCCACTACGTTTCTTAAACTTCTCAAACCAGCCTTTGCTGGCTTTAAAATCACTCTCCTCACCACTGGTTCCAGGCATTGTCTTCACAAGATCTGCGTGCAACTTCCTTGCCTTTTCACAAATTATCGCCATAGAAATACTATCACCCGCTAACTGTTTTTCATTGATCACACCATTAACAACTTCTCAACCTCATCCACTGTTTTCGATCTTTGTTTCGTTAACAAATTAACACCTTTTGCAACATTAGCATACTTGATCTCATTTCTCTTTGCCAGGATAGTGCCGATAGTAGATGGAGTTTTCTTGTACATCCTGGCAAGATCACTCAGGCGTACACCACTCTCATATTTCCTTCTTCAGTTCGATGGTGTTCCTCACTCCTTTTACCACAGGGGGGCCACTAGGAAGCTTCTTTGGACCCATGGTGACTTATTTCACAGTGACAATCACTAAACCACCAAAAAGACACCAAATGTATTGTGAATCTTTGAAAGAGCGCAAGTAATGTTCTCTCAATGGTAAACAATGCTTCACTGGCGTCCTGCGCTTGCGCACAGCAGGCGGACACGTCTAATACCTTTCGCTAACCGAGGAATTTTTCGCTAACCGATTACGAAAAGCTTTTTTAACGGAACCTTTTGTTAAGCCTTTGTGGGTCCCAAGGGTCTCTCTGAAACTCGTTCTCAGGGTCCACGAATTCAAAAAAAAAAAAATTTCTTATGAAATGATAGTTTTTTTTTTCTAAATCTAATAGGCTAAAAATTACATTTTTGCGATCAATACTCACCGAAATATGGAGGATTGAAGGTGACAAAAATGAACTGTGCCGGCAACATCGGTAACTGCCGGTTGGCCGGTAATTTTCTTTCTTTCTTGAAGTTGTTTTCTGATTTTTTTTTTTCCAATAACTTTTATGGCCTGTGAGACCAATATAAGTGCTGTTTTCAAATATTCACTGCTAAGTATTTCACAATCATTACATAAATTTTCTTATCACTATTTTGTTTACACAACTTATTTACAGTTATTCTCAATAACAAATATTGTTTATTTTCATTGTTCAATCATGTTTTACATATATATAGTCACTGGACATGTTTCTAGTAGTTCTGCAGCCTGTGGAAGTCTCTGAAACATGGTTCCATGCACAGTGGTGTTTTACATTCCACACACATAAAACGAGTGTCTTTGCGTTGTTGTGGGAGTTTTTTTGTATGTGCACAGACAAAACACCTCCTCCGAGCCTTTTTCTTGCAAGCAGTAGCAGGCAGTTTTGTTAGGAAGTGTTCACCACCAAGCCTCAGACGAGAAGGTAGGTGTTGATAACCTGGTGTTGGGCGGGTTTCTATTGCAGGTGTTGCTCCTTGGTACTTGAATATTATTTGTCTGATGACAGACAAACAAAATTCGCCATATGGTGCATATGGTGGTTTGTTTGTGGTCTTCAACTTATAAATATTATAAGCATTGAGCATGGTAATGTCCAGAATGTGAAAAAAGAGTTTTATGTACCACTTGTAACTCTTGCGAACACAATCAGCAAACCCAATTTGCATGTCACATTTGTCCACTAAGCACATATTGAGCGTGTAATCCATCACAGCTGCAGGTTTTAGAATGGGTTCATTGGTCTCTCTATGCAGCCTGCCAGTGTCTGTCATTTCGTTAGGGTGAATTGATGACAACAGTGTGACATCTCGTTTGTCATGCCACCGAAATGCCATGATGTCATTGGCAGCAAACGCTTGCACCTCACCTCTACGAGTGCCAGCATTGAACCTTGGCATATGCTTACGATTTACACGCACTGTACCGCACACATCTGTCAAGTTCACTCGCAAAAAATCACTGAGGGAGGGGCTTGTGTACCAGTTATCAGTATATAATATATGCCCCTTGCCAAGATATGGTTCCATCATTGTTCTAACCACATCACCAGAGATACCCAGTAACTTCCTGGTATCTTTCAATGTATTACTTCCAGTGTACACAATAATATCCAATACAATACCACTGTAGCAATCACAAAGCACAAACAACTTTATACCAAAGCGTTTCCTCTTGCTTGGTATATACTGCTTGAACGACAGTCTACGTTTGAACAGAATCAGTGACTCGTCAATAACAAGCTTCCTGAAGGGATAAAAATGCATATTGAATTTCTCTTTCAGATACAGAAACACATTCCTAATCTTATATAACCTGTCGTTTCTGTCAGGCCTGGTTTTGTCTGAGAAGTGTAGCATCCTCAGCAGTAGCACAAGTCGATTCACTGATATTATATCACTGAAACCTGGTGTTGCAATCAGGCGGTCTGTCGACCAGTATGATTTGACACGGTGCCTATAAACATGAGGCATAAGCATTATTGTGGCAAAGAACAAGTACATCTCAGCCACAGTTGCCTCTTTCCACTTGTTGAGGCATGATGTTCGTGAAAGTATTGTGTTTGCCATGGTGTACTCGTAGTATCTGTTGCTTTCCCTGACAATAATTTCTATCAGGGGATCGTCAAAGAATAACTCGAAACATTCCAGTTCAATGGCATTGTTCCCAAGTGGACAAGATGGGCGTATTCCACTTGGACTTTCATCAAACTGATGGGGATTGGGAATAAAATTGTCAGCGTCCTGCCAATCCCAGGTGCGGTCTGCTGGTGGGTACTGGATATTTACAGGTGGTTGTGGGGGTTGTGGAAGTGGAGGTTGTGGTTGTGGGGGTTGGTGGGTGGGTGAGGATGGCCGCTGAGCTGACTCAGCGGCGTCGGTGCCAGCATGGTCCACTGCTGGTGCCTCGCGCCTGGCACCACCACCACCACTACTAGTACCAGTTGCATGCACATTTCTCATTCCAATTGCAACACTATCGTCTTCATTTTCACTATCACTTCCTGTTGTACGCCCACGGGATGTACTCCGAGATGTACTCCTTCCCCTTGGAACAGCATATGGCACGCTACCAGAGCGCATATACCGTCGTATATACTGACGCTTCACTGGAGAATATTCTGCTCCACTCTCGCTACTGGAACTGTTTTGAAGAGCTTGGAGTTCATATTCATTATCATTATCATCACCATTGCTCACATCAGAGTCTGGGATATGAGTAAATAACAGTTTCCTCTTTCGTCCTGGAACAATTGAGCGTGAACAAGATGCCACAACACCGGAGGTGGACGGCTGAGGGTCGTCTGGGTTTTCCTCAATATTACCGGTATTATGGTCATTAGTTTCGGTCACAACCTCATCAAAACCTTGAAACTCATCACCACTGACACTCCCATCGGTGTTAGAACTGTCACTGGGGAAAAAAAGTGTTCCAATTCGCTGAGGAGTGAGGAGTTTCTTACCGCCAGGCATGGTGATCAGAGTGTACTAACATGGCGTTCCCACAATGCACCACTGGGTCCCCGATTTTTTTCCTACTGCGCACACTGACCACGCAGACCCATTCTCTAACTACTAGGCCTACCAGCCATTTCGCGCTTAATTTGAAGGCGCTAGAATTTATGCATACTAGTACGTCAATAACCCCTGCGCGTAAGACGTACTTGTACGACCATAACCCCGAAAGGGTTAACCGAGGGTCCACTGTATTTCCATTATTTCTTATGGGAAATATTAAATCGCCTTTCGAACATTTCGTGTTAAGAACAAGCTCCTGGAACGGATTATGTTCGAATAACGAGGGTCCACTGCACTATCGTACCGCATCAAACTTCTATTTTTAATCATTTTTTATCTCGTATCAACAAAAAAAATTAAAATTCACTTATAAATACAGTGGACCCTCGGTTAACGAAAAAACTTCATCCAAGAAGCCTGCTCAAGTGCCATTACCGAACGAATTTACTTCCTTAAGAAATAATGTCATGTAGGTTAGTCTATTTCAGACCCCCAAAAATACACTTCCACATGCACTTACAATATTATACTTACATAATTGTACGATTTCCGGTGTATTCGTTAACCGAGGGTCCACTGTACACTGAAAACAACAAACAAAAATTTTTTCCTGTAATATATTTGTCAGTTGCAAATTATTTTAGTGTAAGGTTGATGAAGTCATACATCTGGCAGTGAGCATCTAGGGGGACTCCAGCTCTGCAGCTCCTATGGACGAGCCGCCACTGCACACGTCTTACTTATCATCCTTGTAATGAAGAATTAGACACGTGCACCATCTGGGAATATCAATAAAATACAAGGACATAATTATACTACTTATGTGTTTATTTTTCCATTGTGTTGGTATTTTATACCATTTATCTCCATCGTGTTAAACACTGCAGTAGAAATGGATCCTTCACACAGAGAATACCAGAACCTTCTTCTGAAAACTGCTCACTCCGCAATAGACACAATTTTCTTCGTGACCGCATCCAAGAAATGGCCCTACCAAGATCTACTCCTCAAATCGCCAACATCAAACCTCCTTTCTCCACAACATCTCGAACCTACCTTGAAGAGTGTGCAGATGATTTAACCCTTTGACTGTTGCAACCCCAAATCCTAAGGTGTCTGCCTGCCTATATATAACCCCTTCTACCTGTCCTTTGTGTTAGTGTGACTTTGTAAATGGTCCAAGTCGGACCGAAACGTCGTCGTAAGCTCCTCTTTGTTATATGTGCAGGTTGTGTGTGTCTCAAAATATTTGAAAAAAAAAAAAATTCTTATGAAATGATAGAGAATCTTTTCTCGATGGTAATGACACCAAAAGTATGAAATTTGATGGAAAACTTACGGAATTACGCTCTCGCGAAATTAGTGATCTCGGCAATATATACGCATCAGCGATTTTGCCGACTTTGCGCCCTATTTTTGGCCAATTCCATTGTTCCTGTCAATCAAACTCATAGCTATTTCTTTAGAACTCCATTTGTTCCATCGGCTGAGTACAAGAAACCATCAATTTATCGATTTCAACTACCCAATAAAGTGGTCAGAAATTGGCAATTTTGCCAATTTCATGCAAACAAAAAAAAAAGTTGTCAATTTCAAAATAGGGTCCAGAATAAACAATGCAGACATTCCTGGCACTAAAATAAGATTTTCTCTGTTCATTAGTCACGTCTTTAGGCCCCTCTTATATTACTCTTGCTTTCTATTTTGATTTTTTATTCACACTAAAAATAGAAGATTTACTGTTATGCAGACTACTGCAGTATTGTAAAAATGGTATAAATAATATCAGTGCACTTGTGTAAGAATATTAGACTCGCCAGTTGACGTGTATTTGACCCGTGGCGTGATTTGTTTACTCTTGAACATTGGCAAAAATCGAACATTTCCGCTACTTTGAGCTCAATTTCAAGGTCGTTTTCATCATGAAACTAATCAAAATCATCTCTATTTCTGTAACATGTTTTCCAGTCTATCAAATGAGACCACGAAAAAGAGAATACAACCATAAATACTATACGAAAACACACCTCAAAGTTGGCGTTTTAATCCCAAAACACGGTCAGTTTTTTTTTCTCATTATGCACTGCGTGCTGCAGGATTTTTTTTATACAGTGCACACTGACCACACAGATCTATTCTTTCATATGTGGGCCTACCAGCTTTCTCCCGCTTGATTTGAAGCCGCTAAAATTTTTTAATATACAGTGGACCCCCAGGTTTCGGTCATAATTCATTCCAGAGGGCTGCTCAAATGCCATTACCAAACGAATTTACTCCCTTAAGGAATAATGTCAAGTAGGTTAGTCCATTTCAGACCCCCCAAAAATACACTTACAAAAGCACTTACAATATTATACTTTCATAATTGTACGATTTCCGAGGTGACTGAAACTCTAGGGTCCACTGTATATACGTCCGAAACACTGGCTCATAAGACGTATATATACGACCGAAACAGTCAAAGGGTTAAACAATGCTAGAAAGGAACCTTTTTTCCAAGCCAGGGCACTAGGCACGACACTCCGAGGGAACGTGAACACATGCACAGCCGAAATTATTCGCGAGTTACCAAAGCTAATGTTCAACAGAAAATCAAACTTACTAGGAAATTCCAAGCTCTGTGAAAATTATTCAAAATCTTTCATCTGGTCCACTGTCAAGCACAGAAACTGAAGCCCTCAGCTTAGGCCTCAAATTTGCCACAGGAATCACGAAACTGAAACAAGACCTCAGTTTCATCACTAAAAACTACAGACACAGTGACTCCAATTTCCAAAAAAGCAATCTTTAAGGCATCATCTCAGGGGCCATCTCAACACAGCTCCCCAGACCTACCTTGACATTACATCACTGCACTTAAAGCTTTAGCAGAAGAAATGACCATCAGGATCACCAATGCTGACAAAGGTGGTGGTGTCATAATTTTGAACACTGATGACTAAAGGAACAAAATGCTTAATCTATTTAACCCTTTCAGGGTCTGTGCCGTAGTTCTACGGCTTTGAGTTGAGGGTCCAAACCGTAGTTCTACGCCATAAGCTCAGGTCACTCAGATAAGCTGTGAGCGGTAAATTTTTGCCTAGATATGAGAGAATACATATATGTGGTAAGTGTGCACCACATGAAACAAATCCTGCAACACACAGTGCATAAAGAGAGAAAAAAAACTGAGACTGTAATTTTCGATTAAGACAGCGACTTTGCAGTGTTTTTTCATATGCTTTTTATAGTTACAGTTGCGATTTCTTGGTACCATTTGATAGAATGGAAGATGTATTACAGAAATAGAGATGATTTTGATTGGTTTTAGTACTGGAAATGGCTTAACCCTTTGACTGTTTCGGTCGTATATACGTCTTACGAGCCAGTTTCAGACGTATCAATACGCCTAAATTCTAGCGGCTTCAAATCAAACGGGAGAAAGCTGGTAGGCCCACATATGAGAGAATGGGTCTGTGGTCAGTGTGCGAGTATAAAAAATCCTGCAGCACGCAGTACATAATGAGAGAAAAAAAACTCAGACCATTTTTTTGGATTAAAACGCCGACTTTGAGGTGTATTTTCGTATAGTATTTATGGTTGCATTCTCTTTTTTATGGTCTCATTTGATAGACTGGACAACATACTACAGAAATAAAGATGATTGTGATTAGTTTTATGATGAAAAGGACCTTGAAGTTGAGCTCAAAGTAAGAGAAATGTTCGATTTTTGCAAATGTTCAAGAGTAAACAAATCACGCCACGCGTCCAATACACATCAATTGGTGAGGCTAATATTTTTTCACAAGTACACTGATATTATTTATACCATTTTTACAATAATGTAATAGTCTGCATAACGGTAAATCTTCAATTTTTTATGTGAATAAAAAATCGAAACAGAAACCAAAGGTAATATAAGAGGGGCCTAAAGACGTGACTAATGAACATATAATATCTTATTTTAGTGCCAGGAATGTCTGCATTGTTTATTCTGGACCCTATTTTGAAATTGACATTTTTTTTATTATGCATGAAATTGGCAAAATTGCCAATTTCTGATCACTTTATTGGGTAGTTGAAATCTATAAATTGGTGGTTTCTTGTACTCAATCGATAGAATAAATTGAGTTCTAAAGAAATATCTATGAGTTTGGTCAACTGGGACAATGGAATTTACCGAAAATAGGGCTCAAATTCGGCGAAATTGCCGATGCGTATATATTAATGAGATCACTAACTTCGCGAGAGCGTAATTCCGTGAAGTTTTCATCAAATTTCAAACTTTTGGTGTCTTTACCATCGGGAAACGATTCTCTATCATTTCATAAGAAAAAATATTTTTTTTTTTTTTTTAAATTTTGTGACAACAGGAGAGCACTCAGGATTGAGGGTTGCGACAGTCAAAGGGTTAAAACTGATCTCAAAGTAACGGAAATGTTAAATTTTTGCCGATGTTCAATAGTAAACAAATGACCTCACGTGTGTAATACGTGCCAGCTGGTGGGTCTTATATACGTTCACAAATGTGGTGATATTATTTATACAATTATTACAATATAGCATACCAGTAATTCTTCCATTTTTTGGTTTGAATAAAAATTCATTATGCGAATAAAAAATCAAAATGGAATTCATTTGTAAAGACTGAAAAATGTAACTAATGAACAGAGGAAATGTTAGTTTAGTACCAGGAATGCCTGCATTGTTTATTACTGGACCCTATTTTGACATTGGAATATTTTGAACATTGTGTTAAATTGGCTAAATTACCAATTTCCAATCACTTTATTTTGTAGCTGAAACAGTTGACTGGGCGATTTCTTGTGCTCAATCGAAAGAAGTAATACTAGCAAAATAGCTAAGAATTTGGTCAACTGGAATAATGTAATTGGCCTAAAATGGGAATCAAATTCGCAAAATTGCCAATGCATAAATATCGCTTAATGCATCAAAATTTGCAAGAGCACAATTTTGTCAATTTTCCATCAAATTTTATACTTTTGTTTTTACCTTCAGAAAAGATTCTCTACCATTTCATAAGAAAAATAACAAAACGCTTTTTTGAAAATTCTTGGACCCTGGTGCACACTTTCAAATTTGGCCTCTGGACCCTGAAAGGATTAATGACTCAGATACCTACAAACCTCTCATAACAAACCAAGTGAACAACCTTTAAAAACATTTCTTCACAGGACTCACTCAGTGTCGAAAAATATTTGAAAAAAAAATTCTCATGAAATGATAATCTTTTCCCAATGGTAATGACACCAAAAGTACGAAATTTCATGGAAAACTTACGGAATTACGCTCTTGCTTAGTTAGCAGTCTCGCGATATACAGTGGACCCCGGAGTTCGCATTAATTCGTTCCAGAATGCTGCTCAAGTGCCGTTATCGAACGAATTTGTTCCCATAAGGAATAATGTAAATTAGATTAGTTCTTTTAGACCCCCAAAAAAGCACTTACAAAAGCACTTACAAAAATACACTTACATAATTGTTCAAGTTTGGAGCAGTATGAACCCAGGGGTCCACTGTATACTTTCCAGTCAACCAAACTTATAGCTATTTCACTAGAACTCCATTTGTTCTATCGACTGAGTACAAGAAACCGCCCATTTACTGATTTCAACTACCCAGTAAAGTGCTCAGAAATTGGCAATTTGGCCAATTTCACACAAACAAAGGATGCCAATTTCAAAATAGGGTTCAGAATAAACACTGCAGACATTCCTGGCACTAAAATACAGGTATCCCTCAACTTTCCCTGGCTTCACACACTCGCCCCCGGCTGACCCCAGCCCCAAATTCCCACCCACCAAATCATATTTAAGTTTCCCGCCACCCAGGGCCCCCACTACCTTCCCTCGACCCAGAAGCGCCCACCCACCACCACTCACGAGTGTTTTGTTTGTTCATTATTTGTTATTAAACTACAGTATAACATGTATGTAGTACTATATAGTACAATATTTTACTATGTTTTCATGCGTTTTGATTGTTCATGGTTCAATAGGTTAAGGAAGCATTTGAATGTACTAAATAAAGGTTATCTATCTATTACATTTATTCCAAATTGATATCAGAAACATGATTAACACCTAGAACTGTAATAAAGATGCTGAAATGAATAATATATGCCATATTATATGAGGGGGGAAGAGAGCAGGACCCACATAGAGATGTTTAAACAGGGAAACATGCCTAAATCACTCTTTTTTATAAAAACAAATGCAAAAATAGCATTTATTATTTTTAGAATAATAATAATTTATAATAAGATCTAACACTTTAAATGTCATCAGTTTTGGTGGGAAATTTTGAGCACTCAACAGCAAAATTTTTATTAATTATTAAATTTTTTTCCCTACAATATATTTAGGGAAATAATAATAATTATTATTATTAATATTATTATTTTCTTACAATATATTGTAGGGAAATAATAATAATAATAATAATTATTATTATTATTATAATCAAAGAGAAGCGCTTTAAAACCCAAAAAATAATAATTAATAATAATTCAGGCTCTAAATGTCAGCTACCATATACTGATAACATTTAACCCTTTCAGGGGCGAGGCCTCACTTAACCCCTTCAGGGTCGAGAAAAAAAAAAAAAAAGAAATAAGAGTTTTTTTTCTAATCAATAGGTAAAAAAAAATTTC
>WNWK01037287.1:0-18606 GCA_009830355.1 Cherax destructor | reverse complement strand
ATAGTAATTATAAATTCTAAGCAAGTAAGCTGATAAAAATATATAGGTATGTGGGTTGAAAAATGGGCACAAGTAAAAATTGTATGTATTTAAAAATAAAAGTAAAACTATTTGTCAAAAATATTCATCAGAGGATAGACAGATACATGTACTTAAATGAGGTAGATGGGCAAAACATAGACTACGACAATAATAATCATCAATAAATGGCAAGGAGTCATTAGCACTAAAATAGGTAAATCAATGTCATCATTGCTAAAGGGTAACTGTGCCAAAGTTCATTGTTACAAACAAATGAAATGTGGCACCATTACCTGTGTCCTCGGTGCATGAGGAAGCTTCTGCTCCTTCATCAAAACATTTCGCTTGTTTTCCATTGTTTTTGGTCAGTGCAACTGCGAAATAAGTAACCATGACTCCCTAGAAAGTTCCTAGTAAAGTTCCTGTGGCAAAGAGTGAGAAACACCATGGAATTTAAGAGAGGGTGATTGAGAAATATGCGAGTGGTATGGGTGCTGGAACTTGCCAGATGTTTGGGAAAACAAATCAACAATTACAACTATCCTGTCAAAGAAAGAACAAATCAAGGATGCTAATGTTGCCAAAGGAGTAAATGTGCTTATGAAATAAAGGTCACCAATAATGGAACAAATGGAAAAGTTATTGTTTTGTGGATTAAAGAAAACCAAATAGTGGAGACAGTGTAGTGGACTGTTATTTGTGAGAAGGCAAGGCATTTGCATGAAGATCTTGTGAAAAACTCCTGGAACAAGTGCTGCTGGTAGTAAATTTTAGGGCCAGCAAAGGCTGGTTTGAGAGATTTAAAGAAGCGCAGTGGCATACACAGTGTTGTAAGGCATGGTGAGGCTGCAAGGTCTGACAAACATGCTGCTGAAAAGTTTGTGCAGGAATTTCAGGACTACATAAAGAGTGAAAATCTGAAACCCCAACATGTGTTTAATTGACGAAACAGGCCTGTTTTGGAAGAAAATCCCCAACAGGACCTACATCACGCAGGAGGAAAAGACACTGCCAGGACAAAGCCTATGAAAGAGGGCTAACTCTCCTGTTTTGTGCTAACGCTCAGTGGGGATTTCAAAGTGAAGCCTTTACTCGTGTATCACTGAAACTCCCAGAGTGTTCAAGAAACACAATGTCCACAAGAAAAAGATTGTGTGGATGTGGAAAGCAAATCATAATGCATGGGTCACAAGGCCAATTTTCAAAGATTGGGTTGATGATGTTTGGCCCAAGCATGAAAAATACCTTCAGGAAAACAATTTGGGACTCAAGTGCCTCCTGGACGGGACAATGCGCCTGCACATCCTCCAGACTTGGAAGACCAAATGTCTAGGACTTCAAATTTATAAAAGTGAAGTTCTTGCCTCCTAACACCACTCCTCTTCTCCAGCCCATGGACCAGCAGGTCATTTCTAACTTCAAGAAACTGGACACCAAAGCAGTGTTTCAGAAGTGCTTTGAAATGACCTCGGGCACTGAATTGACCCTAGAGAGTTCTGGAAGAATCACTTCAATGTCTACAACTGCATAGGCCTTATAGGTAAGACTTGGGAGGAAGTGACTACCAGGACTTTGAACTCTGCTTGGAGACCACTGTGGCCGGATTGTGTTGAAAAGAGGGATTTTGAAGGATTTGAGGCCGACGACCCTGTGCTTGTTGTTTCCTGGAGAGAATTCCAGGGTCAACGCCCTGCCCGGTCTGTGACCAGGCCTCATGTTGGACCAGAGCCTGATCAACCAGGCTGTTACTGCTGGCCGCACACAGTCCAACGTACGAACCACAGCCTGGCTGGGTTGTGGAAGATATTGTGACATTAAGGAACAGCCTGGGGTTGGAGGTGAGTGGTGAGGATGTGAAGAGTTGGTGCAGGACCATAGGGTAGAGCTAACCACTGAAGAGCTGCAACAGCTGGAACTGGAACTTCATCAGACCAAAGTTGAGGCAATTGCTTCAGAAAAGGAGGAGGAAAAGGAAGAGAAGGAGGTGCCTTCTGCAGAGATTAAGGAAATTTGTTCTATGTGGACTAAGGTGCAGACATTTGTTGAAAAACACCATCCTGACCAAGCTGAAACAAGCCATATCTGCAACATGTTTAGTGAGAAAACCTTGTCCCACTTCAGGAAAATGTTAAAGAGGTGCCAGAAACAGAGCACTCTGGACAGTTATTTTTCTTGAAAGGGGTCCAGTGACTCTCAAGCTGGTCCTAGTGGCATTAAAAGAAAAATAAGGGAAGTAACCCCAGATAAGACTTGTTACCTGAAGTCTTTATGGAGGGATTCCCCTTCCAAAAACTAACTCTCTCCTATTTCCTCCTCCCTATCTTCCAGAAGCCAGCATTAGTCTTCAATAAAGGTATGTAATACTGATTTAATTGTTAAAAAAATATTTTTTGGTGAATATTTTGTCTGGCGGATTATTTGTATTTACATTAATTCTTATGGGGAATATTATTTCGGTTAAAGGCCTAGCTCCTGGAATGGATTACGGCCGCTAACTGAGGGTCCACTTACTACCATCCTATGGTAGTAGAATGATAGACACAGCCACCCAGGGAGGTACTACCATCCTGAGGTAGAAGGTTGGTAGGCAGCAACCACCAGGAGGAACTACCATCCTATGGTAGTAGTTTGGTACACAGCAGTGCCCAGGGAGGTACTACCATCCTATGGTAGTAGCTTGGTACACAGAAACCTCCCAGGGAGGTACTACCATCCTATGGTAGTAAGTTGGTAGACAGCAGCTGCCCAGGGAGGTACTACCATCCTGCCAAGTGAGTGTAAACAAAGCCTGTAATTGTTTTACATGATGGCAGCATTGCTTGTGTCTTTTTCTATCTCATAAACATGCAAAATTTCAGGCAAGTCTTGCTACTTCTGCTTACATTGAGGTTACACAACACATGCAAATACAAGCATATATATACACACACCCATCTGGGGTTTCTTCTATTTTCTTGCTAGTTCTTGTTTATTTCCTCTTATCTTCATGGAAAAGTGGAACAAAATTCTTCCTCCGTAAGTCATACGTGTCGTAAGAGGTGAAGCAAGGGGCTAGTAACCCTTTCTCCTGTATACATTACTCAGTAAAGTTAAAAAAAGAAACTTTAATTTTTCTTTTGGGTCACCTGCCTGGGTGGGATACTGCTGGTGCCTTGAAAGAAAGAAGTCTCAGCTTGCCTAAATACTCGGACGTTCACTCAGCTTGCCTAAATACTCGGACGTTCACTCAGCTTGCCTAAATACTCGGACGTTCACTCAGCTTGCCTAAATACTCGGACGTTCACTCAGCTTGCCTAAATACTGGGAGCGTTCACTCAGCTTGCCTAAATACTGGACGTTCACTCAGCTTGCCTAAATACTGGACGTTCACTCAGCTTGCCTAAATACTCGGGACGTTCACTCAGCTTGCCTAAATACTCGGACGTTCACTCAGCTTGCCTAAATACTCGGGACGTTCACTCAGCTTGCCTAAATACTGGACGTTCACTCAGCTTGCCTAAATACTGGGACGCCTACTCAGCTTCGCTTGCCTAAATACTGGACGTTCACTCAGCTTGCCTAAATACTCGGGACGTTCACTCAGCTTGCCTAAATACTGGGACGTTCACTCAGCTTGCCTAAATACTGGACGTTCACTCAGCTTGCCTAAATACTGGACGTTCACTCAGCTTGCCTAAATACTGGACGTTCACTCAGCTTGCCTAAATACTGGGACGTTCACTCAGCTTGCCTAAATACTGGACGTTCACTCAGCTTGCCTAAATACTGGGACGTTCACTCAGCTTGCCTAAATACTCGGGACGTTCACTCAGCTTGCCTAAATACTGGACGTTCACTCAGCTTGCCTAAATACTCGGGACGTTCACTCAGCTTGCCTAAATACTGGACGTTCACTCAGCTTGCCTAAATACTCGGACGTTCACTCAGCTTGCCTAAATACTGGGACGTTCACTCAGCTTGCCTAAATACTCGGGACGTTCACTCAGCTTGCCTAAATACTGGACGTTCACTCAGCTTGCCTAAATACTCGGACGTTCACTCAGCTTGCCTAAATACTCGGGACGTTCACTCAGCTTGCCTAATACTCGGGACGTTCACTCAGCTTGCCTAAATACTGGGACGTTCACTCAGCTTGCCTAAATACCGGGACGTTCACTCCAGCTTGCCTAAATACGGACGTTCACTCAGCTTGCCTAAATACGCGGGACGTTCACTCAGCTTGCCTAAATACGCGGACGTTCACTCAGCTTGCCTAAATACGGGACGTTCACTCAGCTTGCCTAATACGCTGGACGTTCACTCAGCTTGCCTAAATACGCGGGACGTTCACTCAGCTTGCCTAAATCGCGGGACGTTCACTCAGCTTCCTAAATACGCGGACGTTCATATCTGCCAGCTTACGCTAAATGGGGACGTTCACTCAGCTTGCCTAAATACGCGGGACGTTCACTCAGCTTGCCTAAATACGCGGACGTTCACTCAGCTTGCCTAAATAGCGGGACGTTCACTCAGCTTGCTAAATACTGCGGACGTTCACTCAGCTTGCCTAAATACTGGACGTTCACTCAGCTTGCAGCTTATAATACTGCGGGACGTTCACTCAGCTTGCCTAAATACTGGACGTTCACTCAGCTTGCCTAAATACTGGACGTTCACTCAGCTTGCCTAAATACGGACGTTCACTCACTGCTAAATACTCGGACGTTCACTCAGCTTGCCTAAATACTCGGACGTTCACTCAGCTTGCCTAAATACCGGACGTTCACTCAGCTTCCTAAATACTCGGGACGTTCACTCAGCTTGCCTAAATACTCGGGCGTTCACTCAGCTTGCCTAAATACTGGACGTTCACTCAGCTTGCCTAAATACTGGACGTTCACTCAGCTTGCCTAAATACTCGGACGTTCACTCAGCTTGCCTAAATACCGGACGTTCACTCAGCTGCCTAAATACTGGGACGTTCACTCAGCTTGCCTAAATACTCGGGACGTTCACTCACTTGCCTAAATACTGGGACGTTCACTCAGCTTGCCTAATACTGGGACGTTCACTCAGCTTGCCTAAATACTCGGGACGTTCACTCAGCTTGCCTAATACTCGGGACGTTCACTCAGCTTGCCTAAATACTCGGACGTTCACTCAGCTTCCTAAATACTGGGCGTTCACTCAGCTTGCCTAAATACTGGACGTTCACTCAGCTTGCCTAAATACTCGGACGTTCACTCAGCTGCCTAAATACTGGGACGTTCACTCAGCTTCGCTAAATACTCGGGACGTTCACTCAGTCCTCTGTCCTATTGCAAATACTCGGGACGTTCACTCAGCTTTTTTTCATAGCCTAAATACTCGGAGTTACTCAGCTTGCCTAAATACTGGACGTTCACTCAGCTTGCCTAAATATGGGCGTCACCAATATTAGTAAACTGGCAGTTAATAACCTAATATTGGTGTTATTAACTGCCAGCTTACCTATATTAGTGTTATTAACTGCCAGCTTACCTAATATTGGTGTTATTAACTGCCAAGCTTACTCTAATATTTGTGTTATTAACTGCCAGCTTACCTAATATTTGTGTTATTAACTGCCAGCTTACCTAATATTTGTTTATTAACTGCCAGCTTACCTAATATTGAGTTATTAACTGCCACTTACCTAATATTGGAGTTATTAACTGCCACACCATATTGGAGTTATTAACTGCCAGCTTACCTAATATTTTTCGAGCTTACTATATACATACACAGTTACCTAATATTGGAGTTATTAACTGCCAACTTACCTAATATTGGAGTTATTAACTGCCAGCTTACCTAATATTGAGTTATTAATGCCAGCTTACCTAATATTGGAGTTATTACTGCCAGTATACCTAATATTGGAGTTATTACTGCCAGCTTACCTAATATTGGAGTTATTAACTGCCAGCTTACCTAATATTGGAGTTATTAACTGCCAGCTTACCTAATATTGCCTGGAGTCTACCTGGAGAGAATTCAGAGGTCAACGCCCCCATGCCCGGTCCCGTTATTAATATTGGTGTTAATAACTGCCAGCTTACCTTATATTGGTGTTATTAACTGCCAGCTTACCTTATATTGATGTTATTAACTGCCAGCTTACCTTATATTGATGTTATTAACTGCCAGCTTACCTAATATTGATGTTATTAACTGTCAACTTACCTAATATTGGTGTTACTGCCAGCTTACCTATTGATGTTATTAACTGCCAGCTTACCTAATATTGGTGTTATTAACTAGCTTACCTAATATTCATGTTATTAACTGCCAGCTTACCTAATATTGGTGTTATTAACTGCCAGCTTACCTTAAATTGATGTTATTAAGGCTAGCTTACCTAATATTAACGCCAGCTTAATACTGAAGATAAAGCTTGAATGTCTCAGCTTTAGCGCAGCTTGAAATCAACAATGTTCCGTTCCTGTCCTCTGTGTATTGCACATCCCTTATTTTACCTTTTTTTCAAGAATTATGCAAACTGTTTGCATATATATTGCATCATTTAAAAATACATCGTAATATTTATCACGACTATCATGAAATAAATTGTTTTTACAGAGTATTTATTTATGAAGTTAAGGGGCCAGTTGGTGCTGCTTTGTGACCAAGGGAATCAGGAATGAACCATCATATTTTCAGGGAGATGCGCTAAATCTTTAAGGGTCATACAGCTCTCGGGGTAATGGGAGGTAATCAAGTTTCATTAAAGGAAGGGCAGGGTTGCTCCTTTTCCTTGGATCACGAGCCATTGTCTGGCTTCATGGTGCTCCCCCTGGAAGTTATCAACCACCGGACTCAAATTTTTCGACATACATACATACATACATACATACATACATACATACATACATACATACATACATATATATATATATATATATATATATATATATATATATATATATATATATATATATATATATATATATATATATATATATAAATATACATGCAACATACATACATACATGCTGGAGGTGGTACTGGAAAATCTCATGTACCATCACGTAAGGGGCACTACCAGAGAGAGAGGAGAGGACGAACCAGCGAGATTGGACTTAGTATTCACCTTGAGTAGTGCAGATATTGAGGACATCACACATGAAAGCCCCTTGGGGCCAGTGATCACATGGTTCTAAGTTTCGAATACATAGTAGAGTTACAAGTGGAGGGGGAAGCAGGAAGGGCTGCACGAATGAAGCCAAACTACAAGAAAGGTGACTATGTGGGCATGAGGAACTTCCTGCATGGAGTTCAGTGGGACAGAGAGATGGCAGGGAAGTCAGTAGACGTGATGATGGAATATGTGACAACAATTTGCAAGGAAGCTGAGGAGAGGTTTATACCCAAGGGTAACAGGAGAAGCGAAAAGAGAGGATGAGCCCATCACAACACCTGAAACCAATACTCTTTGCTGACGATACAACTTATGTCATCTCCCACACAAATCTTGACACGCTTAATACCATTGTTAACAACGAATTAATAAAAATATCAACATGGATGACAGCCAATAAACTTACACTCAACACTGATAAGACCTTCTATATTATGTTTGGCAACAGAGCAGGTGATCCACAATTAAACATTAAGATCAACACTACACCTATTGCTAAACATAACGAGGGCAAATTCCAGGGCCTTCACCTTGACAGCAGCCTGAAATTCAGCACCCATATCCAACACATACCTCTTTAAGGGGGGCTCCTTGTCACGGTAAAGAGGCTATCGGTCTGAGGAATTGGACATCTTGGTCTTCTTCCTCAGACCGAACCTAATTACCCCCCAATCCCCCCTCCCTTTTTCCCATCTTCCCCATCCTCCCTTTTCCCTTTCCTCCTCCTCCTCATCCCTCCCTTATTTCCTTCCCAGTTTTACCCTGGGAGCTTCTCTCCTCAGGCATTCTAGTTCCTAGGTGGGGGGAAAGGTATCGTGGTCCATCCCATTCCGTTGAGGTCCTTGGCGGTGGTGTAGTTTGCCGTGGAATCTGGATCGCCTGGGGATGTCCCGATCCCTCTCCGGTCACCCGGGGGGTGGCCTTGGGTATCTTTCGGGCGACGGGTGTATCTCTGGAGGCCACCTTTCGGATTCCAGGGGTGGTGGCCGAAGGCGGTATGCTTTGTGGCGGATATCCGGCCGCCCTCTCTTTTTTCCGCCGAGATGGCTCGGTGGATGTGAGGTTGCTATCCCGGATTGCTGGTTTACTGGCATGAAGGGTAGGATATGGCACGGGTTCCATGCTGCATCTGCACCACTTGCAGTGTTGAGGTCCTCTTGGGCACGGAGGGGGATTTACGCTCCCTTTCATTCCTCCTAGGAGCTATTCCTCCACGTTCTCCCTTTTTTTTTTTTTTTTCTTTTCTTTTCTTCTTTCTTTTTTTTCTTAAAAATAAAAGGAAAGAAGTAACCTAACCATGGCTAACCCAATCCATGAACCCACTACCCCTGGGCCCCTTCCTGATACCGCACCCAGTACTGACCCTGCCTCGTTAACGGATGACTCTTTGGACACCTCTCATGCCCCTGTACCTCTTGCTGGTGCTGGTTCGTCACCTGCTTCAGGTACCAGGGACCCGACTGGCCCTTTCGATACGTCTGACCTTCGCTCTTCTCTGACCTTGATTCCGGCTTCTCCCTCGACGGTGCGGCAATTTTCGAATCGCTCGCCCGTCTTCCAGTTCTTCTTGTACTCTACATCCCTCTTGCCTTAACTGTCATGAGGCATATCCGTCGTATTCTCGCCGTTGTCAGGTTTACCTGAATGAGCGGGAAATCCGTTGTCTCAAAGAGGCGGAAGGCTTCTCATATGCTATGGCCGTCTCTCATCTACGCCTTCAAGGGAGACTTCCCCGCATTCCCTATTCTCGAATTGCTAAACGTCACCCCGCTTCTGGGGTCCCAACTTCCACGGCTTCCTCTGTGGTCGCCTCATCCTCAATCACCCCTGTCTCGAATCCTTTTGATATTCTTGGCTCCGAGGTCCCTACCTCGGCTTCCCATACTGTCCACACTCCTTCCTCTACTCACTCGCACACTTCTGAGTCTACACGTCCTCGTCTTTCACCTAAACCTCAGCGCCCCCCTTCTCATAAGCCTGGCAAAAAATCCCTACTGCCAGGTTCTTCGCCTCTGCCTAGTTCTATAACGTGTGTGGAGGTTCATCCTCCTCCTCATACACTACCTTCATCCCCTGTCCCCTCCCAAGCCCCTTCGACAGTTTCCACTTCTATCTCCTCGCCCTCTACTTTAGTACAGTCTATAGACTCCCCGATCGTTGCTCACTCTTCTTCCATTTCTAATGTAGTCCCACATTCTGCATCTTTGACTTCCGAAACACTGGAAGCTATTGCAGAATATATTTCTGGACCGATGATGGACACTACTCCACCTGAGGTTCCTCATCTCTCTTCTTCGTCTCAACCCCCCCTTCCTTCACAACGTCCTCCTCCTTCTCTGATTACAGGTCTTCCGCTACCTCCACACGTGGACTTTTCTAACCCTAGTCCATAGATTCCTCTCACTTCCACTTATATCTTTCTCTCCATAAATCATGGCCTATTTACAGTGGAATATCCGAGGCCTCAGGGGTAACCGGGGTGAGCTTCAGGTGTTGCTCTCTCAGTTTTCCCCTGTTGGGGTCTGTTTGCCAGAACCCAAATTACAATCCACTGTTATCAGGCCCTTTTCAGGCTATGATTTGTTATATTCATCGGATCCTTTTTCCGATGGAACCTTTAACGAAAGTGCTCTTCTTATACGCACTGATGTTCCATACCGTCAGCTCTATGTTCCTTCTTCCTTACATTACACCGCAGCCCATATCCACTTGAATAAGTGGTATACACTCTGTTCTTTATATCTCTCCCCTTCGCGGGCATTGTCTATCCCAGATGTTGATTTTCTGGTTTCTTCCTTACCGCCACCCCTTCTATTACTTGGCGATTTTAACGCACAATATTTTCTCTGGGGAGGATCGCACTGTGACTCCCGTGGCATTCAGTTGGAGGCATTTCTTGCTTCTCTTCCCCTCCATGTTTTAAATACGGGTACTCCTACCCATTTTGATCCCCGAACTCATTCTTTCTCCTGCATCGATCTTTCCATCTGTTCTTCATCTACTGTCCTTTACTTCACCTGGTCTGTCCTCCCGGACTTACATGACAGCGATCATTTCCCAATCATCCTTAAGTCCCCTCTGTTTTCTCCACCTCCTCATTGCCCACGCTGGCAATTTGACCGGGCGAAATGGGACCTTTACGCACATCTTACTGCCTTTCATGAGGTTCCTACCTCGTCCTCCATTGATGGGGTTTTTACATCTCTTTTCGTCCTCCATCTTCACAGCGGCTTCACATTCTATTCCCCAAACCTCGGGCAAGCATCCTCAGAAGTGCGTGCCTTGGTGGTCTCCTACTTGTGCTCGGGCAGTGCGTTTGAAACGTGCTGCATGGGGCAGGTATCGGTATAACAGAATTACAGAGAGACTCCTTGATTTCAAGCAGAAGAGAGCTATTGCTCGCCGTGTCATACGTGATGCTAAACGCACTTGCTGGCGAGATTACGTTTCTACTGTCACTTCGGCTTCCTCGATGAGTGCAGTCTGGAAGAAAGTGAGGAAATTAAGTGGTAAATTCTCCCCCGACCTGGCTCCTGTTCTTCAGGTTGCTGGTGTCGATATAGCACACCCTCTTGCTGTTGCCACTGAAATTGGTAACCATCTCGTCCGCATTTCTCAGGGGCTCCATCTATGCCCCTCGTTCCTTTCTTCTAAGTCTGCCAGCGAGTTAAAGCCCTTAGATTTTTCTTCTCTTGAGAAGAATCCTATAATGTGCCTTTTACCCTTCAAGAACTGGAGGCAACACTCTCTGCTTGCCGATCATCGGCAGCTGGGCCAGACGGCATACATATTCGTATGCTACAGCATTTACATCAGTCTGCTCTTACTGTCCTCTTACGACTCTTTAATCTTATATGGTCGCAAGGAGTTATTCCCCAGCTGTGGAAGTCTGCTATTGTTCTCCCTTTTCGAAAACCAGGAGCTACGGGACGTGATCCCTCTCACTACCGTCCCATCGCTCTTACCAGTGCAGTTTGCAAGGTGATGGAACGTCTAGTTAATAGACGTTTGATGTGGTATTTAGAGACTCACAATAGTCTCTCCCCTAGTCAGTATGGCTTCCGTAAGGGCCGTTCTGCCATAGACCCCTTGCTGCGCTTGGATGCGTATATTCGTAATGCCTTTGCGAATAACCATTCGGTTATCGCTATCTTTTTCGACCTTGAGAAGGCTTATGATACAACTTGGAGATATAATATCTTGGCCCAGGCCCACTCCTTAGGCCTCCGAGGCAACCTATCATTCTTTCTTAAGGCTTTCTTAACTGACAGACATTTCCGGGTCCGGGTTAGTAATGAACTCTCCATGGAATTTTTCCAAGCTGAAGGTGTCCCCCAGGGATGTGTTCTGAGCACAACACTTTTTTCTGCTTGCTATAAATAATCTGGCATCTGTTCTCCCATCCAATATTTGGTCATCGCTCTATGTGGATGACTTTGCTATAGCTTGTGCAGGTGCTGACTGTCACCTCATTGCAGTTTCCCTTCAGCATGCCATCAACCGGGTTTCTTATTGGGCCACCACTCACGGGTTTAAATTTTCTAGTGGCAAAACTCATCAAATTACGTTCACTAGACGTTCAGTGGTCTCTGATCATCCATTGTACCTATACGGCTCACGTATCCCAGAACGTGATACAGTCAGGTTTCTCGGCCTCCTGTTTGACCGCAGATTGTCCTGGAAACCTCACATTACCTCTCTGAAGGCGACTTGTCATAGCCGGCTGAACCTCCTTAAAACCCTCGCACATCTTTCATGGGGGGCTGTTCGTAGAACTCTCCTTCGCCTACATTCGGCCCTAATTCTATCGAAACTCGATTATGGTGACCAGATATATTCGGCAGCCTCTCCTGCCACTCTTTCCAGTCTTAATCCTATCCATCACCAGGGATTACGCTTATGCCTTGGTGCTTTTCGTTCTTCCCCGGTTGAGAGCCTCTATGTAGAAGCGAACATTCCATCCTTGTCCGATCGTCGTGATGCACATTGCATTCGCTATTATGTTCGCTCTCATGACCTCCGCAATCCTTCCATGTATAGGATTGTCACAGATGTTAGTAGATGCTCGTTATTTGTTCGTCGCCCCTGTTTACTTCGTCCCTTTTCTCTTCGTCTGCATTCACTCTTGTCTTCCCTTCAGCTTCCGCCTTTATATGTTCATGTGGCTTCACCCTTTCCTCTACCCCCTTGGGAAGTTCCTGCTGTCCGTGTCTGTTCTATTCCTCTACCTTGCGCGAAAGCCCAACTGCCTACGGCGGCTTCTCGCTCTTTCTTTCTAGACCATTTCCCATGCCATCGCAGTATACACCGATGGTTCAAAGTCATCTGACGGCGTCGGATTCGCAGCAGTGTTTCCGGACAGCGTCGTACGAGGGCATCTATTACCCTCGGCTAGCATATTTACGGCTGAATTGTATGCCATTCTTGTGGCACTTATCCGTATTGCATCTATGCCTGTATCACCATTTGTGGTCGTTTCAGACTCCCTTAGTGCTTTACAGGCTATCCGTAAAATTGATACACCTCACCACCTAGTTCTTCGTATCCACCTTTGGTTACGCCGTATCTTTAGCAAGCATAAAGATATTGTCTTTTGTTGGGTCCCTGATCATGTTGACGTACAGGGCAATGAACAGGCAGACACTGCTGCGCGGTCAGCAGTACATGACCTCCCAGTTTCATATAGAGGTGTTCCTTTCACGGACTATTTTGCGGTCATTGCTACCCACCTTCGCACCCGTTGGCAACAACGCTGGTCTGACCTGCTGAATAACAAACTTCATTCTATTAAACCGGTTATAGGTTTCTGGCCTTCTTGTCACCAATGTCGAGGTTGGGAGACTACACTCTCCCGTCTTCACATTGGCCACACTCGTCTTACTCACGGGTATCTCATGGAGAGGCTCCCTGCCCCTCTCTGTGAGCATTGTCAGGTTCCAGTGTCTGTTCGACATATCCTGTTGGACTGCCCACTCTATCAACGAGCACGCAGAATTTACCTCCAACGACGTCTTAGCTCTGCGGCCCTTTCTTTACCTTCCCTACTTGCAGATGGACCCTCCTTTAATCCTGACTCTCTCATTGACTTTTTGACAGAAACTGACTTACTACACAAACTCTAAAAATTATACCTCTAGCACCTCCCTCAGTTCCTTCTACCTCGATCTCTTCCTACCCTCCTTCCCTGCACTATCCACCGTCATCTTGCACTCCATGCCCTACTAATCGTCCATCTCCCTCTTACAACCCACTCTCCCTGCATCCTACAATAACCTGCAGCGCTGTATAACCCCTGTGGTTTAGCGCTTCTATTTGATTATAATAATAATAATAATATCCAACACATAACAAAGAAAGTGTCCAAAACTGTGAGGATCCTCTCTAAGATACGGTATTATGTACCACAATCAGCCCTACTCACACTATACTATTCACTCATCTATCCCTACCTCACATATGCCATTTGTGCATGGGGATCAACAGCAATTACCCACCTAAAGCCAATAATAACCCAACAAAAAGCCACAGTAAGAATTATCACGCAATCCAACGCTAGGCAGCACACCCCCCCACTCTTCAAAGACCTAAACCTACTCACTGTTCAGAAAATCCATACTTACTACTCTGCTATCTACATTTATAGAACCATAAATTCCAACTTTAACCCTGAGCTAAAACACTTTCTTGACAGTTGTGACACGACCCATAGACATAATACCAGACATAAACATCTCTTTGACATTCCCTGTGTCCGACTAAATCTATACAAAACTTCAATGCGCATAAAAGGGCCTAAAATCTGGAACTTCCTTCCTGAAAACTCTAGAACTGCAGACTCAATCTCCACTTTCAAAAGCACCGTTAAAAAACATCTTATCTCACTTACGCACCCAACCGGTAGCTAACCACATGAAAACTACTTTATCTTGCACATATCCACAGCAAAAGACACTGATATCTACGATTCCCCTTAATTTCACATGACTGACCAAAATTCTAATACAACTATTGCTTCATAATTTTAAGCTAGTCATAAGTTTGCCTAAGACACTCCAATATAGAAACGGTATTATGCCAATACATCACCTTTACCATTAATATATAAACTAATTGTTAAATTCTTTAAACTAATTGTTTAATTCTTAAATGTTTAAATTTCAATACCTCAATATTGTAAACCTAATTAATCACTACAATTACCTAACCTTACTATCAGTATAACCATTGTGTCACTATTGAGTAAGACCTATCATAAAACTGCCTGAAAAGCCTAGGCATACCTAAGCATATTATTGGCCATCTTGTAATATCTACTTCATAAAATGTACATTACTATAATTACACCCCACTCTGTATATTACTAGAAATAAAGAATTTGAATTTGAATTTGAATTTGAATGGTTCACCCAAAGGTGCAGGAAGAGGTACAGAAGGCAAAGAACCCCGGAGAATAAGGAGAACAGTCGTAGAGCCAGAAATGAATATGCACAGATCAGAAGGGAGGCCCAAAGACAGTACGAGAATGATATAGCAGGGAAAGTCAAATCTGATCCAAAGCTGCTGTACAGCCACATCAGGAGGATAACAACAGTCAAGGACCAGGTGATCACGCTGAGGAAGGAAGGAGGGGAGGTTACAAGAAATGACCGTGAAGTGTGTGAGGAGCTCAACATGAGATTCAAAGAGGTGTTCACAGAGGAGATAGAAGGGCCTCCAGAAAGGAGGAGAGGTAGGGTACACCATCAGGTGCTGAACACAATACACACAACTGAGGAGGAAGTGAAGAGGCTACTAAGCGAACTAGATACCTCAAAGGCGATGGGGCCGGATAACATCTCTCCATGGGTCCTGAGAGAGGGAGCACAGGACCTAAGTGTACCAATAACAACGATCTTCAACAGATCTATCGAAACAGGGACACTACCTGAGGTATGGAAGACAGCAAATGTAGTTCCATTTTTTAAAAAAGGAGACAGGAACGTAGCACTTAACTACAGACCAGTGTCACTGACATGTATAGCATGCAAGGTCATGGAGAAGATAGTCAGGAGAAGAGTGGTGGAGCACCTAGAAAGGAATGAGCTTATCAACGATGGCCAACACGGTTTCAGGGACGGGAAATCCTGTGTCACAAACCTACTGGAGTTCTACGACAGGGTGACAGCAATAAGACAAGAGAGAGAGGGGTGGGTAGATTGCATATTCTTGGACTGTAAGAAGGCGTTTGACACAGTTCCACACAAGAGATTAGTGCAAAAGTTGGAGGACCAGGCAGGGGTAACAGGGAAGGCACTACAATGGATCAGGGAATACCTGTCAGGAAGACAGCAGTGAGTCATGGTACGTGGTGAGGTGTCAGAGTGGGCGCCGGTGACGAGCGGGGTTCCACAGGAGTCAGTCCTGTTACCAGTGCTGTTTCTGGTATTTGTGAACGACATGACGGAAGGAATAGACCCCGAAGTGTCCCTGTTTGCAGATGATGTGAAGTTGTTGTTAGTTTGATATCTTTATTATGCACCCCATACCCATCCTGTGGGCGGTAGTCAAAAGATTACAGAGGTACATAATGGGTCCAGGGACTGGACCTCAAAGTTTGATAGCAAAAATCACTCCGTACGAAAGCAAAAGACTCGGCAGGCGATGTAACATCCCCCCAATGAAGAGCAGGGGTGCCACTAGCACGTTGAGGGACAACACAATAAGTGTGAGGGGTCCAAGATTGTTCAACTGCCTCCCAGCATACATCAGGGGGATTACCAACAAGCCCCTGGCTGTCTTCAAGCAGGCACTGGACAGACACCTCTAGTCGGTACCTGATCAGCCGGGCTGTGGTTTGTACGTTGGACTGCGTGCGGCCAGCAGTAACAGCCTGGTTGATCAGGCTCTGGTCCAACAGGAGGCCTGGTCACAGACCGGGCCGCGGGGTCGTTGACCCCTGGAATTCTCTCCAGGTAGAGTCCAGGTAGGCCCGGCTGATCAGGTACCGACTTGAGGTGCCTGTCCAGTGCCTGCTTGAAGACAGCCAGGGGCTTGTTGGTAATCCCCCTGATGTATGCTGGGAGGCAGTTGAACAATCTTGGGCTCCTCACACTTATTGTGTTGTCCCTCAACGTGCTAGTGGCTCCCCTGCTCTTCATTGGGGGGATGTTACATCGCCTGCCGAGTCTTTTGCTTTCGTACGGAGTGATTTTTGTGTGCAAGTTTGGTACTAAGCCCTCGAGAATTTTCCATGTGTATAAAATAATGTATCTCTCCCGCCTGCGTTCTAGAGAGTACAGGTTTAGGAACTTCAAGCGTTCCCAGTAGTTGAGGTGGTTTATCGCACTTATGCGTGCGATGAAGGTTCTCTGCACATTTTCAAGGTCAGCAATTTCACCCGCCTTGAAAGGTGCAGTTAGTGTGCAGCAATATTCCAGCCTAGATAGAACAAGCGATCTGTAAAGTGTCAACATGGGGGCAGGAGCTGAAAGATTTTCCAGACAGTGGTCAATTTTCAGAAGCTGTTCCTGGAATTGTTGGAACGTTGGATCCAGGGGCTTGTATATAACCACGATGACCAGGTTTTGATTCTCGATCTTTATTGCTAATACTTCAACTACATCATTTGAGGCATTTAGTTCTGAACATATAAGTGACTCTGTAATATACAGGCCAACCCCCACCTTTATGCCTGTTCACTCTGTCACACCTGTATAGGTTGTAGCCCGGGATCCATATTTCATTGTCCAAGTGATCTCTTATGTGGGTCTCTGTGAAAGCCGCAAACATAGCATTTGACTCTGTAAGCAGTCCACGAATGTAGGGTATCTCGTTGTTTGTTGCTGGCTTTAGACCCTGTATATTTGCAAAGATGAATGTCGTTGGATTGGTGGTATGGGGAAGGGAAAGGCTCCATACATAGCTTTAAGAAGAGGTATGATAAAGTTCATGGCACAGGGAGAGTGACTCAGTAGCGGCCAGTGAAGAGGCGGGGCCAGGAGCTATGACTCAACCCTTGCAACCACAACTTACCTGGAGTTTACCTGGAGAGAATTCCAGGGGTCAACGCCCCCGCGGCCCGGTCTGTGACCAGGCCTCCTGTTGGACCAGAGCCTGATCAACCAGGCTGTTACTGCTGGCCGCACGCAGTCCAACGTACGAGCCACAGCCTGGCTGGTCAGGTACCGACTTTAGGTGCCTGCTTGAAGACAGCCAGGGGTTTGTTGGTAATCCCCCTTATGTATGCTGGGAGGCAGTTGAACAATCTTGGGCCCCTGACACTTATTGTGTTGTCCCTCAACGTGCTAGTAGCACCCCTGCTTTTCATTGGGGGGATGTTACATCGCCTGCCGAGTCTTTTGCTTTCGTAGGGATTGATTTTCGTGTGCAAGTTTGGTACTAATCCCTCGAGAATTTTCCACGTGTATATAACAATGTATCTCTCCCGCCTGCGTTCTAGGGAGTACAGGTGAGTACATACAACATACATACAACATTCATACATACATACATTTTCTTGGACTATAAAAAGGCGTTTGACACACAAGAGATTAGTGTAGAAACTGGAGGACCAGGCAGGGGTAACAGGGAAGGCACTACAATGGATCAGGGAATACCTGTCAGGAAGACAGCAGCGAGTCATAGCACGTGGTGAGGTGTCAGAGTGGGCGCCTGTGAGGAGTGGGGTTCCACAGGGGTCAGCCCTAGGACCGGTGCTGTTTCTGGTATTTGTGAACATGACGGAAGGAATAGACTCCGAAGTGTCCCTGTTTGCAGATGATCTGAAGTTGATGAGAAGAATTCAATCGAACGAGGACCAGGCAGAAATACAAAGGGACCTGGACAGGCTGCAAGCCTGGTCCAGCAATTGGCTCCTGGAGTTCAACCCCACCAAGTGCAAAGTCATGAAGATTGGGGAAGGGCAAAGAAGACCGAAGACGGAGTACAGTCTAGGGGCCAGAGACTACAAACCTCACCCAACCTTTGATATACCTTTGAAGAGTTTCGAGAGTATCTACTCTCTGAGCCCGGCCATGGGCCAGGCTCGTCTGGTGCTTGCCTGGTCAACCAGGCTGTTGCTGCTGGAGGCCTGCTGCCCCACATATCCATCACAGCCTGGTTGATCTGGCACCCGATGAAGATACTTGTCCAGTTTCCTCTTGAAGGCTTCTACACTTGTTTCAGCCAT
Source organism: Cherax destructor (assembly GCA_009830355.1). Lineage (NCBI taxonomy): Eukaryota > Metazoa > Arthropoda > Malacostraca > Decapoda > Parastacidae > Cherax > Cherax destructor. The sequence continues at coordinate 280 of WNWK01037287.1, read as the reverse complement.
GTTTCGGATATCTTCTGGTAAGATGTTGAATAGTCTGGGACCCCGGATGTTAATACAGTGCTCCCGTATTGTCCCCACCGCACCCCTGCTCCTCACTGGGTTTATTTTACACTTTCTCCCATATCTCTCACTCCAGTTTGTTGTTATGGCAGTGTGCAGATTTGGGACCAGGCCCTCAAGTACTTTCCAAGTATATATTATCATGTATCTCTCTCTCCTTCGCTCCAATGAGTACATGTTCCAGACTTGAAGGCGTCCCCAATAATTTAGATGTTTCAAT
>WNWK01037286.1:17500-18606 GCA_009830355.1 Cherax destructor | reverse complement strand
GTCTCAGTGTTGTGCTGGTCAGTCGTCTCAGTGTTGTGCTGGTCAGTCGTCTCAGTGTTGTGCTGGTCAGCCGTCTCAGTGTTGTGCTGGTCAGCCGTCTCAGTGTTGTGCTGGTCAGCCGTCGCAGTGTTGTGCTGGTCAGTCGTCTCAGAAATACAGTACCATCTTCCCCAACACAGTTTCCTGGCGACATATTGGTCTTGTATCCCTGACGGTTCAATATCCAGGACCTGATTTACAAGACCAATGTTGTCCAGCCATCTATAATGTTTACACTGGAACTAGAAACAAATGACAAACTTACTTCCTTCTCTCTCTCTCTCTCTCTCTCTCTCTCTCTCTCTCTCTCTCTCTCTCTCTCTCTCTCTCTCTCTCTCTCTCTCTCTCTCTCTCTCTCTCTCTCTCTCTCTCTCTATCTGTCTCTCTCTCTCTCTCTCTCCTCTCACCCCTTAACCTCTTTTCCCTTTAAGCACCTCCTCCCCTTCCCTTAGCTCCTTTGTGTGGCTTCCGGTGATTGATGAATATTTCTGCTGCAATTAAAGAGAGAGAGAGAGAGAGAGAGAGAGAGAGAGAGAGAGAGAGAGAGAGAGAGAGAGAGAGAGAGAGAGTGAGTAAAATCAGTGGTTGTCTGGCTCCCTCGTACGCTGCTTTCTGCCTAATTACTCAACTGCCTCGTTAATCACGGTCCTAATTACCTCTGGCTGCTAATGACCGGAAGTCAACACAAAGACATATGGAAGACTACGTTCCTGTACTCAAGACGTTAGTACACACACACACACACACACACACACACACACGACATGTGCCTAGGACAAAATGGTAACTAATAACACACACACAACAACAAAGGTTTGCAACAAGACTAGTCCCAGAGTTAAGGGGATTGTCCTACGAAGAAAGGTTAAGGGAAATCGGCCTGACGACACTAGAGGACAGGAGGGTTAGGGGAGACATTATAACGACATATAAGATACTGAGAGGAATAGACAAGCTGGACAGAGACAGAATGTTCCAGAGATGGGACACAGCAACAAGGAGACACAGCAACAAGGGGACACAGCAACAAGGGGACACAGCAACAAGGGGACACAGCAACAAGGAGA
>WNWK01037286.1:10000-15000 GCA_009830355.1 Cherax destructor | reverse complement strand
TCGGAATGCTGTTCTTAGGTTTGCTAGGCGCCCGTATGCTGCAGCAGTTATTTGGTTGATGTGCACCTCAGGAGATGTGCCTGGTGTTATACTCACCCCAAGATCTTTTTCCTTGATTGAGGTTTGTAGTCTCTGGCCCCCTAGGCTGTACTCCGTCTGCGGTATTCTTTGCCCTTCCCCAATCTTCATGACTTTGCACTTGGTGGGGTTGAACTCCAGGAGCCAGTTTCTGGACCAGGCTTGCAGGCTGTCCAGGTCCCTTTGTAGCTCTGCCTGTTCCTCGTCCGATTAAATTCTTCTCATCAACTTCACATCATCTGCAAACAAGGACACTTCGGAGTCTATTCCTTCCGTCATGTCGTTCACAAATACCAGAAACAGCACTGGTCCCAGGACTGACCCCTGTGGAACCCCGCTCGTCACCGGCGCCCACTCTGACACCTCGCCACGTACCATGACTCGCTGCTGTCTTCCTGACAGGTATTCCCTGATCCAATGTAGTGCCTTCCCTGTTATCCCTGCCTGGTCCTCCAGCTGTGTGTGTGTGTGTGTGAGTGTGTGTGTGTGTGTGTGTGTGTGTGTGTGTGTGTGTGTGTGTTGTGTGTGTGTGTGTGTGTGTTGTGTGTGTGTGTGCTTGTGTGTGTGTGAGTAGTTGTGTAGTATTAAAAATAGGTTAGATAAATACATGAGTGGGTGCGGGTGGGTGTGAGTTGGACCTGACTAGCTTGTGCTACTAGGTCAGATGCCGTGCTCTTTCCTTAAGTGAATGTAACCTGACCTATCTGGGTCGGGGCATTGGCTTAAGCCGGTTGGAGACTTGGACCTGCCTCGCATGGGCCAGTAGGCCTGCTGCAGTGTTCCTTCTTTCTTATGTTCTTATGTGTGTGGAGTTACTACAAGTTCAGTACAAGTCTGGGGTTGTATAAGCTGGATCCTCATTTAACAGGGAGAGGATCTAGTAGTGACCAGCGAAGAAGCAGGGCCAAGAGCTGTGAAACAACCCCAGAAGCCACAAGTAGGTGAGTACACGCACACACACACACACAGTGAGAGGCGCGTTAGAGTGTAGTGGGACACAAGGCTCCGTGAATCTTAGTGTTTTTAGGTGGTACATTAGCTGCTAGAGAAGCCAGTGGTAGTGACAGGGTCAGTGAACAACCCTACAAGTGATAACCAAAGATATTAACTAAAAAAATGGAGAGAAAGCCTGAAATTACAAAAAGAAAATTTGAAAGTGCCAAATCGTTTGAGGCCTATCAGGCACTGTTGCCACACGGGTACAAATATATATACGAAGTATAAAGCGAGTGACGAAAGTTAAAAGGTCAAGAGTTAAGAGGTTGGTTAACAAGCAACATGTGGGGTAGTATACAGCGAGAGTGACCAAGTTAACAAGAAAACGAAGAAAAGAAAAAACAAAAACAAAAATATATAACCAGGGAAGGTGGCAGGCAGTAGGCCTCCTCCAGGAAGTGGTGACGTCATAGGTTGGGTATCATTATAAATAAGTGTAACGTACCAAAAGTGAAGAGTAATTTACAAAAGTGAAAATACTTGAGGAACGTGTGGTGTATGAGCATAAATGGATATACTTTATCATGGGTGAAGGATTTCGAAGAAAGTCTTAGAGGTCAATGCAGTACGACAACAAGGAGGCAGAAGCAGAACTTGTCCACCACCACTGCCAGCCGCAAGTACACTCGCCTAGTTTTGGTTGCATGTTGTGTCGGAAGTACTGGTCTCTGACACTGGTAGCTAAGGGTCACTCACTCCTGCCAGCTATTACCTGAACTAGAGTAAAAACAACATTGATAAGGTGGAGATAGGATTGATGAATGTGTGGGAAACTAGTGAGGGACATCAAACACACACACACACATACACACACACACACACACGGGTTTAGGCACTGTAGAGCTGAGTAGAGTATCATAACTTTTAGATTTACTAGTATTAGTAAATATAAGTAAATATAAATATAAGTATTAGTAAATAGAAGTGAGGAGTATTTTCTGGGACACAAACATAGATGCGTGGTCATACAAACACAGCACAAGGGTTTCACACCTTCTGAAAGCTGATATGACACATCCTCTCTCCCTCCCTCTTAAACCATATACACACACACATACATACATAATAATCCATACATACAATAATAATTCAACTGATAGTAATTTAAGCTCACATAGACAGTGACAAGGAAACCAAGGGATTGGGTACATTGGCAGTACATACGTGGTACATAAGGACAGTAAGGATACATAACGACTAACGTGGGTAGACAGCCCCCTACCACCATTCCCCTGCCTCTATCACCTCCCCTCACTCATCCCCCTCTCCCCTTCCCAGACCTTTCCGCTCTTCCACCCACCCACTTCCCTACACTCTCACTCTACCTCTCACTCTACCTCACACACTCCCTTGCCCCCTGACTCTCTCCCCCTCTCTTACACTCACACTCACACACTCTCACATTCAATCTCTCCTCTCACACACACTCACTAGCTCACACACTAGATCCCCATCTCTCTCTTCCCACCTCTCTCTCTCCCTATCTCTCTCTCTTGCCCCATCTCTCTCCCCCATCTCTCTCTCTCCTCTCCCCAGCTCTCCCTCTCTCATCTGTCTCCCCATCTCTCTCCCTCTCCCCATCCATCTCTCTCCCCAGCTCTCCCTCCCTCCCCAGCTCTCCCTCCCTCCCCAGCTCTCCCTCCCTCCCCATCTCTCCCTCTCTTATCTCTCTTTCTCTACCCTTCCCTCCCCCCTTCTCCTGGTCCCCGAATCCTCTCTCTCTCTCTCCCCACCTCTGCATATCTCTCCTCCACCCTTCTCCCTCTAGTCCCCAAATCATCTCTCTCTCTCTCTCCCCATCTCTCTCCTCTCCCTCCCTCTCTCCCATCTCCCTCCCCCATCTCTCCTCTCTTCTTATCTCACTTTCTCTACCCTTCCCTCCCCTCTCCTAGTCCCCAAATCCTCTCTCTCTCTCCCCACCTCTGCATATCTCTCCTTCTCCACCATTCCCTCCCCCCTTCTCCCTCTAGTACCCAAATCCTCTCTCTCCCCATCTCTACCTGTCTCCCTTCTCTCTCTAGTCCCCTAATCCCCCCTCTCTCTCTGTATCTACCTCTCCCCTTCCTCTTGCACTCCCAAAAAAAAAAAAAAAAAAAAATGGTGGTAGGGACTCGCAGGACCCAGGGTCCAGAGGAGAACGGCTCTGGTAAGGAAGAATGGATGAAAGAGCAGTGCAAAAGGATGGAACAAGAGTGGGAGAGAAAACTAGGAGAGCTTTCTGCAAAGATGGAGAGAGAGCTTTCTGTGAAACTGGAAAAGAGGTTGGAGGAGGAGAAGAAGAACTGGGAGGCACAAGCTGAAGATGCAGTAGCCAGGATAAGGGGCCTAGAAGATGAGGTAAACAGGCTGAAGCAGGTTACAGGGGTATTGACCAGTAAAGACACAGCATCAAGGGGGCCCATCGGGAAGGAAGATGTAACTTACGCTATGGCCGTATCTGCCTACCAAGCAGGGCCAAGGAGCGAAGAGGGTGAGCAGCTGAGAGCAGGTGGAGAGGGAATAGGGCAAATGCAGAGGAACGATCATGCCACCAAGAGCAACAGGAAAAAAGAAGGGAGAAACAGGAGCCTGAGCTGCAGAGGGAAAGGCAATGGGAGGAGGAGAGGGCTAAGGCAGTGTTTATTCATGGGCTGAAGGAGAGTGAGGGAAGGACACACTGAAAGACGGCAGGCAGAAAGAAAGGAGATTGAGAGCATACTCAAAGAAATAGGTGAAGAAGACATGTCCGAGATTGTAAATTTTCAGAGAATAGGGGTACTCGAAGGGAGAAAACGACCGCTCAAGCTGATTCTCAGGACAGAAACAGAGAGAGACAGAATCCTCCAAGAGAAACCACGATTGAAGGAAACGGAAGAATACAGGAGGGTGTTCCTAGACCGGGACAGAACAAAAACAGAACGACAGCAGCTGAGGGAGAGGACACAAGGCGAAAGGAGCGAGGAGGAGGGACAAGGACAGAATCAGTAGAGGACAACCAGAGCAGGGCAGGGGCAACAAGAACAAGCACACACAGAACCATCCCAAACACCCAACAACCAAGCACACTATCCCAACACAAACTACAACCAACAATCTCAGCCTCCACCCAACACTCCACTATAGAATCCCACAGTACACCACCAGGTCCCCCACCCTCACAGACCCCCAAAACACAGTAGTAGAGAGGAAACTGAAGGTATGGTACACCAATGCTGATGGAATAACAAATAAGTGGGAGGAGTGGCACGAAAGAGTCAAAGAGGCATCACCGGACATAATAGCTCTCACAGAAACCAAGCTCACAGGTATGATAACAGATGCCATCTTTCCAATGGGATACCAGATCCTGAGGAAAGACAGAGGGAACAGAGGGGTGGAGGAGTGGCACTGCTGATCAAAAACCGATGGGATTTTGACGAGATGGAGAGAGGAGACGGAGGAGAAGCTGGGGATTACATAGTAGGGATGCTACAGTCTGGAGGTCCCAAGGTGGTAATTGCAGTGATGTATAACCCACCACAGAACAGCAGGAGGCCAAGGCAAGAGTATGATGAGAGTAACAGAGCGATGATTGACACTCTGGCAGAAGTGGCCAGAAGGGCTCGCGCGGCAGGGCGAAGCTACTGATCATGGGTGACTTCAACCATAAGGAAATTGATTGGGAGAACTTGGAGCCACATGGGGGCCAAGAAACGTGGAGGGCTAAGATGCTGGAGGTGGTACTGGAAAATCTCATGTACCAACACGTAAGGGACACTACCAGAGAGAGAGGAAATGACGAACCAGCGAGACTGGACCTAGTATTCACCCTGAGTAGTGCAGATATTGAGGACATCACACATGAAAGCCCCTTGGGGCCAGTGATCATATGGTTCTAAGTTTCGAATACATAGTAGAGTTACAAGTGGGGGAAGCAGGAAGGGCTGCACATGAAGCCAAACTACAAG
>WNWK01037286.1:0-5000 GCA_009830355.1 Cherax destructor | reverse complement strand
TCCGTAAGACTCGATCTTTCCCGCCAAATAGACTCGATCCTCCTCCCATAAGGTACTTTAAACAGACGCCAGCATTCCAGACTCGATCTCCTTCCCGTAGATCGATCCTCCCTTCCGTAGACTCGTCCTCCCTTCCAAAGACCGATCTCCCTCCCTACCTTGGAAATCTGTGGCGTTAACTAAAACAGACGTTAGCACTAGTTATTATATTCGTGAGCAAGCCGCCAAAGTAATGCAGCACACTCCTTTTTGAATGAACCATTGGAATTCGTCGAAGGCTGAATAGGCTACCTTCAATCAGGAAACCCTGGTGGCACATCAAGGACTCACCTTTGGGTCATGTATTTATTTCCATAATTTTATTGTTGACGTTGACAAGCTTTTGCGAAAGAGATGCACAATGCAGATGTGTATGTGTCTGTAATGTCTGTGTGTGTGTGTATCTGTGTGTGTGTACAATGTCTGTGGCTGTGTGCTCACTGGTGCTCACCCGAGGAGTCGAGAGTCAAGCTCTGGCCCGCCTGCGGCCCCGCCTACCATCCCTGCGCCATGGCTTTGCCCAAAATACCAATAGGCTGCCTCCATCACTCCAGCTATTCACTTCCCAGCTGTGAGACTGGCTCTAACATGTCTGGGCCTTCCTTCCATCTGTGATACATGTTGATCCTTAACGGAACATTCTGTCTCTGTCACTTTGAATTCCTGTATGTTGTTATCATGTCTCTACTCTGTCTCCGGTGTCGGAGTCATTTCAGCTCCCTCGTAGAGACGCCCCTCGGGACTAATGTGTTGCAAACTGCTGCCTCGAGCTTCTTGTGGGTTCCAAACTGGTGCTGCTCTCCCAATATGGCCTAACATACACAGTAATATAGTCTGACTCAATTCTTTATTAGATGTCGGAGGTGCTGTTCTTGGTTTGCTGAGCTTGCCCATATGCTGCAGCAGTGACCCAGGTCGATGTCTTCAGTGATGCTGCTCACCCCAAGATCTTTTTCACTGGAGGCCCGAGGTTTGCAGTCTCTGGCCCCAAACTGCTACTCCGTCTGCAATGCTCTTGCCCTTCTGTCTTCGTGACTTTACGCAATGAGGATGAATCAGAGCAATTGCTGAACCGAGCTTGCGAAACTGTCATCCCTTTAGTATTTGCTACAATCATCCCATTAATTCTTCTCATCAACTTCACATCATCTACTAATATTAATATATATGTGTACAATAATATAATATTATCAATAATGTTCACATAGATGTAACAATATATTAACAATAATAATGTGTCAATAATGTCTGTAATGTCTATCTAATATCTGTATTAATAGCTAACAATGTAGCTATTAATATTCTTCTTATATGTGTGTACTTATTATTAACTATTAACCTTCAATATTGTATGTCTAACTAACTAATATTATGCTAATATAATAATAATATTAATATGTATGTATATCCTTCTATGTATGTCTATATTCAGCTATATTCTTCTTCAGCTAACAATATTATTAATATGTCTAACTAATGCAATAATATCTATATGTGTGGCCTAATATCTGTAATATTGTGTGGCTGTATTCTTCTGTAATAATATTAATGTGTATTAATAATATGTGTATAATATTAATAATATATAATATGTCTATGTCAATATTAATCTCTAATCGTATGTAATATTATTCATGTATGTAATAATATATGTATTGTATCTGTATTCAATAATAATATGTGTCTTCAATATGTCTGTAATAATATTTCAATATTGTCACACATAGTATCTTCTTATATGTATATAGTATTCAATATTCTATTCTATGTATGTATTAGCTATTGTCAATATTCAATAACTAATAATATGTCAATATATTTGTAATATAATATGTATGTGTATGTCTAACAATATTAATATATTAATATTATTATTAATAATATCAATATAATATATATAATAATGTATATAGCTAATGTGTATTATAATATGTATGTAATATTTCAATACCCACATGTGTGTGTATAATATGTGTGTGTGTCTATGTGTCTGTGTGTGTGTGAGTGTGTGTGTGTGTGTATGTATGTGTCAATATGTGTGTACTCACCTAGTGTACTCACCTAGTGTGGTTGCAGAGGTCGAGTCAAGCCTGGCCCTTCTTTCACTGGCCACTACTGGGTCGCCTACCCTGCGCCATGGCTTTTTATCATGCACTCGCCCAAGCTATGTGTAGAGCCTGCCCTCCCATCAGCACAAACTGTCCCCTTCCCCATTTGCTCTGTGACTGAAAATGCTTCAGCTCTGTGGTCATCACGAGTCTTCAACTCACACTGACTTGTTGTGTCCCATCTCTGGAACGTGTCTCTGTCCACTTTGTCGGAATTCTCTCGGTCTTATGTGTTGTTCGTGATCTTTCACGATCTCCCAGTGATAGGCGTGGCAAGTAGGACGCCACCCTTGGCTCGGGACAATGTGACCTGAAACGCTGCACTCAAGCTGCCGCTTGGCTTGTGGGTTCCAAACTGGTGCTGCATACTCCAATATGGGCTATTTACAGTGTACAGGGTCTAATTCTTTGTGCGGGAGATGTGTTCTTGCTGCTAGGCATATATGCTGCATGCAGTGTGATGTACGCAGTGTGTGGTACCCAGTCTTTTTCACTGTTGAGTTTACTGTGCCACAATCTTCCTTGACTTACATAGCTCAGGAGCCAGTCCCTGGACCAGGCTTACAGGCTGTCCAGGTCCTTTGTGTGCCTGGTCTCGTCGGTGATCTTTCTCATCCTTCATCATCTGCAAGCAGGGATTTCCGTCATGTCTGGATGCACTGGTCCCAGAGACTGATCACCATCGCCGTGCACCATGCTGTCTCTGACAGTATTCCCTGATCAATATTACCTAATCTCAACTGCACTAATCTCTTGTGTGAACTGTGTCCAGCCTTCTTGGGAAATGTGCAATCACCCACCCTCTCTTTGCCTTCAACATATCACCTGTCAAGCAGAACTCCAGTAGGTGCAGGATTTCCGTCCCTGGATGACCTTTCATTCACCTACAGGTGTAAACCTTCTCCATGACCTTGCATACAACCCGTGTCAGTGATGACCTGTCGTTCAATAGCACGTTCAGTGGAACTGGCAACTCCGGTGGTGCCCTGTTCGGCTGGGTGAAAATGGTGTTAGAGGCACACGCCAAGCCTCTGCTCCCTCTCTCCAGGACCCCATGGAGATGTATCTGGCCCCATCGCTGCTGTGTCTGCAGCCTCTTCACTTCCTCCTCGACTGTGTGTGTCCGGCACTGTGCCTACCTCTCCTCGCGCCAGGCTCTGCTCTTCCTCCTGAGCCTCTTTAGTCTCATGTTAACTCTCACACTTCCCGATCATGCTGTGATCCCTACCTTCCTGATCTGGTCACCCAGGCTTTGTTGTTGCTCCTCTGATGTGTACAGCAGCAGGTCAGGCAGCTGCTGCGCTGCGATCTTTGGGCCTCCTTCTGATCTGTGCATACTAAACTTACGACAACTATCCTTATTCTCGGGGTTCTTTGCTTCTGTACCTCTTCCCATTCATACTGGTTTATTCCTGCACCTTTAACAACTGCTCAGTACCCTTTAGTGCAACTTCGCTGACAATCATATATTCCATCATCTCGTCTACTGACCCTCTCTCTGTGAGCTCTGTGCGGGAAAGTGCCTCATGCCACATGATCTGCTAGTTTGGCTTCATTGGCCCCCTCCCTTGTAACTCTATGTATTCGAGCTTAGAACCATGTGATCACTGAGAGCTTTCATGTGTGATGTCCTCAATAGCTCTGCGCTGCTCAGGAGTGGGCTGCAGGTCAGTCTCTGGTTCGTGCCTGGTAGTGACACTGCGTGTTGGATTTTCCGAGCATCTTAGCCCTCCACACATTATTTATGTAACTCAGAATATAATCAATTTTCGCCCATGGTTGAGATCACCCAGCTTCGCCACGCCGCGTGAGCCTCTGGCACTGCTGAAGTGATCATCGCCTGTTGCCTCTCATCATGCTCTTGCCTTGGCCTCCTATTACTGTGGTGGGCCCGCCACATCACTGCAATTACCACCTTGGGTCACAGACATCCACACCTCCTAATCCCCAGCTATAAGCCTCTCTCCATCTCGTCAAAAAACCACATCATTTGATAAGCGTCTCCTCCACCCTGTTCCCTGTCTTTCTCGGGATCTGTTATCCCCATTGAAAAGATGGCATCTGTATGACTGTATCATTGATGTCTTTGACTTTCTTTCATGCCACTCCTCCCACTTATTTATTATTCCATCGGCATTGGTGTACCATACCTTCAGTTTCTCTACTACTGTGTTTTGAAGTCTGTGAGAAGTGGACTGATGATGCCCTGTGGGATTCAGCAGGTGGAGTGTTGATGGAGGCTGGTTTGACAGTTGCTGGATTTGTGTTGGGATAGTGTGCTTGGTTGTTGGGTGTTTGGGATGGTGCTTGTTAATTTGCTCTGCCTGTGGTCTACATTCTGTCGCTGTCCGCTTCTGCTGCTGTGTCCTCCTCGGCTGCTGTACGTTCCTGTTTGTTCTGTTGATCTGCTGTTCTTCCGTTTCCTTTCAATCATGGTTTCTTAATTCTGTCTCTCTCTGTCTGAGCTTGAGCGACAAGTTTTTGCTCCCCTTCGGCTCTTCTCTGAGGCCACAGTCTCGGGCATGTGCTTCAACACCTTTGAGTATGCTCTCAATCCTTTCTTCTGCCTGCCATCTTTCAGTGTGTCCTTCCTCACTTTCTCCTTCAGCCATGAGTAAACACTTTGCCTTTGCCCTCTCCCTCCTCCCATTGCCTTTCCCTCTGCAGCTCGAGCTCCTGTTTCTCCCTTCTCTGTTGCGGTGGCATGATCGACCCACTGACCCCCTCTCACCTGCTCTCAGCTGCTCACCTCTTCGCTCATGGCCCCTGCTGGCTGGGCGAGATCGACCATAGCGCAGTTAAATCTTCCTTTCCGATGGGTTTGTGCTGTGTCTTTACTGGTCAATACCCCTT
>WNWK01037285.1:0-18607 GCA_009830355.1 Cherax destructor | reverse complement strand
CAGTGACTATATGCCTGATCACATAATTTACATTTAGTTTGATCATCATCTGTGTGTCTCCCAAACTGTCAGAAGTACTTGTAGCCAAGCCTAAGCCTGGCCACTACAACATCAGTCAGTCTGTTCACATTGCAAGTTGCTCCACAAACATGCCCATCTATGCTCGCATTATCATGAGCACAGATAGGCACGTTCATGGAAATTAATTTGTATTTATATCTACAGTTCACTTATCTGTTACAAGCAAATTTAGGAAATTTGCTTAGTATAACTGGTATCTCACCTTCACTAATAAGATATCTTGACATGTCACATAGGCTATTATACTGTCAATCTCTATGTATCTATTTATTTTTCTAGTATTAGTATTCATTGTAATAATTATTGTGAGTAGAAATAAGGTTTACAGAGGCGGGTTGAGCGCCTTTTGTAGAAGTTTTTAAAGAAGTTGTGTTGAAAGTGTGAAGGGAAAGACGAGAAGTATTTTGTAAACAAACCTGGACTGCCGTCTCTTGTCTGCTCTTATACCTCAGTCTGCTGCTAACAAGTTTTTTATTTATTTATTTTATTGAAATCTGCATATACAAAACACATGACATATATATTACCTTGTACATAAGAACATTCACCAAAATAAAAACAACATCAAGAAACTTCCCTACACTAAATTTATAGTACCAAATATAATATTACATAACACTCCATGATTCCTTTCTATTCGCTATAACAGACAAATATATACCAACCAATCAATAAGTTCTACGTGAACGCTTCAAGGCACACCAGAAACAACTACAATCTCATCCTTGTACAGCACCCCCTTCCCTCCAAGAGCGTTCACGCATGGTTATGCCATAAGACACAAACATAATACCACAAAACAACGACCACACATGGAATGACAGGCTAAATACATATTACCCATGTCACAATCGTATATGAATTATATACCTTCCCAACCATGGGATACATTAAACACAATATACACCTGATAACCACATATCCTTCCTATTTCCCCAAAATTCTTGCAACCACCAAGACCCATATATTTCAGGCCACCTTCAGTATACTTCTTACCTATACACAAACATATGATATATCAAAATATAAACAAGAAGAGCTATACACGTCTTATATAAAACTACCCATATACCCCACATGCATACCCCCACCTTGGACACAATCTCAAAACAAGAAAAATATAACATGAACCACTCACACACACAAAATGTTGCATATTTCATATATAATGATCTCTGCATTTCAACACAAAACACAGAAAACACAAACAAACAATAACAACTCACTCCATTAATGACCTTACACAGAAGGCCCAAAATAAAGGATGAAAATCAATGATTATACAAACCATGTATGCATTCTAATTCAAAATCGGAACCAACCTTCGGCACAGAAGGTTCACATACTCAAGAGAAGTACTGAAGCACAAACCACCCCAGCCTCTTCCCCACTGATCTACACCCTCCCCACCTAACAGACTTCCACCTGAAAACCCACCTAACCCCCTTACCTACCATCTACACATTCCCCACTACTTTACCTATCCCCGAGCACCACGCCCCTTAACCCATACACTGTCATCTCTCGATAAGGCTGCGAGAAAGCCCCATCCCACGACCATATAAAACCCTATTCCCACACTTAGTCCTATAAAATGCCACACCCAATGCCCCAATATGTGCCCTCCCCTCCTCTTCCCTACAACTCCAAGAAATAAGACAACCCCCTGCATATGCTGTCCGAAAACTGCCTCAGATCCAAGCTCAGCGCCCTCAGAACCAGAAACCTCCTTTCCCCCACCTGTTGTAACACCCCCAAACCATTCTCTCACCTCCTGCAATCCAGCACAAAAATAAACGACATGATATGCCGTTTCCAGCTCACCACACCTACCACAAACCCCATCAGCTACCAACCCCATGATGTATAATTGAGCTCTAGAAGCTAAAAAACCCTGCAAAAACCTATATTCTACCTCGCACACCCTAGGATGTAACTTTAGCTTTCGAAACCACCTCCATATTCCTTGCCAATCATACAGAGGATAAACCCCTCTCCCCTGCACCTCCCTCCCCTCCAAGCCCAACCTATCCAACCTACTAACCCTACTCGTCCCCGGCTCTTTCATCACCATTAACCCTCGTAAAATTGCCTCACATAACAACATGTCCTTTCTCCCCCACCACCTGCGCACCTCCTTCATTACTAACCCCACTCTTCTTCCCCCGTCCCCTCCTCTCATCAGAAATTCATGCCTCACACACTTCGCAATCTACACCTCAATGGTATCATCCCTATCCCTCCCCACCTCGTTTTGGTTTCCACTACCTCCCTGCTCAGCCAGTGTCTCCCATGCCCCCAAACGAACCTCAAAACATTACTCAACAAACGTTGCACATCCACCTCCAAGAGAGGATATACCACCGCCCTAAACCATAATTTGCTATACACAAACACATTTATAACAATAACTCTTTGCATTAATGTCACCTCTCCCACTCCCCAACCCCTCATCCTTCCAATTGCCGCATCCACCACCGTCCTTGAATTCACCTCCTGCGCCACTATCGCATCTGCACTAAAAACTATACCACATATCTTAATCATTTGCACACAATTCCAACCCCTCCGCGACCCCAACGTTCCCCCAGACCAACTTCCTACCTCTAATAAATTAGACTTCTCCCTATTAACCCTCATCCCTGTTCCCCTCCCAAAACGTTCTATCAAATCATTCAACTTACTCAATTGCCACTCCTTCCTAACCAACACCATGGTATCAACATAACCAACCATACCACCCACCACCTCCATCTCCTCAGACCCAGCCCTCAACCCCGCCTCTACCAATCTGTAAAAAGGATCCTGCAAAAGTGCGAAAAGGATCTGCGAAAGAGGACAACCCTGTCGCAGACCCCTCTGCATTTCCATTACCCTTCCCACCTTCCCATTAATCTGCACTCGTAATAACGCACCTGCATACAATGTTTCAACCCACCTTACCACCCCTTCCCCAAAACCCTGCCTCTCCAATATTGCTAATAACATTTCTCGATCAACTCTGTCATATGCCCTCTGCCAATCCAATCCTAACACCCCCCCTCCCTTCCTCACTTTCCTCAATAAACTGCTTAATATGCCGATGCCCTGTACGAATACTCCTTCCAGGCACCCCAAATTGACCCTCATGCAAAACCCCACTTAAACCCCTCTTAATCATATTTGCCAAAATCTTTGCAAAAATTTTGTAATCCGCCGTCAACAAAGCCAGACCCCTATAATCACGTAAGCCCTCAGGAGAATCTCCCTTCGCCACCAATACTACTACCCCAGTCCTCATTGATTCCCCCATGAAACCCTCCTCCCTCAACCCATTAAACAACCTCACGAGAACCCCTTTTAAAACCTCCCAATGAGTTACGTACAAATCCCCCGGCAACCCATCAATCCCAGGTGACTTTCCCAACCTCAAACCCTGCACGGCTTCCCATACCTCCTCCTCAAAAATCTCTGCCCCACACTCTCTTCCCTCCTCCACACTCAAGAATCTCCCTATGCCCTGCAATAACCCATCTCTTGTATTGAACACGAAACCATCCTTCCGCGTACCCCCCCATACCCTCCGTTGTTTGCAAAACCCTCCCCTCCTGGTACCCATCCACCCCCCCTCCACTTTTAAAGACGAAATTAACATCTCCCTCCTACGTTTCTCAAAAGTCCTTAAAACCACCTTTGAAGCCTTATTTCCCCATAAAATCTCCTCCATACCACTCCTAACCCGTAAGGCATGAAACCGTTCCACCTGTAAATCCCGTAACCTACCCCTCAATTCCACCACCTCTGCCGTACTCCTCCCCCCCCCCCCAATCCCCCGCCTGACAATCACGTAACAACCCCTAGAAATATTTCTGATACCCAAACCTACTCCTGCTATCTTCCTTACCGACCCACTCATAAAACTTCCTAATTTCCTCTTTCCCCCTCTCCATCCACCATCTGACAACCCCATTTGACACCACCAACCCCCTTCCACACCCTCCCCACCACTCTTCGAACATCTCAGCCCCCCCCCCTTCCTCTTCAATAATCTCATATTCAATTTCCAATAACTCTTATACACACTCACCGCCCCATCCCACCCCCCTTCAAACAACACTCCCCTATGATCTGAAAAACCCACATCGACACATTCCACCCTCCGAACATCCACCGCCCTTGTCACATATATTCTGTCCAGTTGTGCTGCGTAATCTTTCCTCACAAAAGTATATTCCACCATTTCTCCCCATCCCCCACCACGTCTACCACTCCCACTGCCCCAACACACCCCTCAACGACCCCAACACCCCCCTGTGGCTCGACGTCTCTAATCCGAATCACACAATTCCAGTCTCCAGCAATTATAGACACTTGAGGCAAAACTCGGACAGCATATGCCAACTCATTGTTTACAAAATCATCCTTTAGTCTCCTATTGCTTATAGCTGGCATATATACTCCCAGGAAACTCACCTGCACGCCACTCCAATCCCCGTTTACTCTAACTATTCTACCACCCACATCCTCCCAAGACTCCAAAGTGAATGGACTTAACTCACTGACTCCTACCCACACCCCCCACCCTTTAAACGCCCTTGCATCACATGCAAAATTTTATACCCTTTATAGCTATCTCATTACCCTTCCTATAATTATGCTCCTGACAAAAGACAACATCAACTTTCCACCTCCCAAGTAACTTCCACCCACTTACGTTTCACCTCATTCCTGAGGCCATTCACATTAATTGTTACACACCTGAAGTATAAGACGGGTTTGCCCTTTGGCTTCAGTACTCTCTTTTCCAATATCATATGTCCTTCTCCATCCTTCCCCCTCCTACCCCTCCCATCCTCCTTCACTTCCCTAGTGCCCTCATTACCCTTTGACCTACCTCCTTTTCCCTGCACCACATCTGCCCACACTTTTTCCCAGGCCTTTGTGCAGCTGTCAACAAGTCATCCTCAGACTCCTTCCCCGGCCTTTTCCTGGACTCCCCTTTCTCCTCAATTAACTCCATTTCCTCTTCCCTATGAACTTCTGCTACTACCACAGATACCTGAGCGTTATTCACTTCCCTACACATATCCTTCTCAACAACAGCCTCATGTTGATCATTCTTGGAATCCCCATGCAGCCCCTGATGATCAGCAACAGACGCCGTACTGTGTTCCTCTGATGCCACAGACGACACCTTACCATCTCCTCCCATCTGTCCGTCCACCTGCTCCACCTCCTCGCTCCACGACTGATGCACCATGCCCTCCTGCCCGTCATCCACACGTCGGTCTTCTGTTGGAATTGTTGAAGCCTCCTCTGTCCTCACGTCATCGTCCACACCTCGCCTCACATCCGTCTTCCATCGATTACAATCCACTGCAAGGTGCCCCTGCTGTCCGCATAACCCAACATATGTAACATACACCTGCGTGTGGAAACCAGTCATTATTACATAAGAAGGGATAGCCTGACGTAATGTCATCTTGACGGAATACGTCCCCTCCAACATCCCAGCATAGGGCCCATTCGCCTACCTGCCAACAGTTACAGCATGAACAATGCCATATTTCTGCATGGCTTCAGAAATGTCACATTCTCCCACCTCGAAAGGCACATTCCTCAACTTCACCCACTTATAAGTGGCTGACACATCATGGACACATACCTCTAGGCCTGATAACACCACCAGCCTCTTGTCCTGAAACGTATCCACAATCCTGTGATACGCTGCCAAACACACAAACTTCACAAATAGCCTCCTTGCCCCATTAAGGGATATCCCATACAATTCCGAATGGTCCACACCCAGCACATCATGCAGAATCGCTGGTAGAACAATATCTGCATTGAACGGATACACTGCTCCCTGTAGAATCTCAATTCCAACAGTATTAACCCTCCTCCTGTAGCCATCCGCCATGATAGTGAAAATAAAATTTCACGATGCGGCCACCAGAGGTCACGCAAAGCACCCGCACACAACCAGGGCTGGGCGTTGAATGCATCTTCTAACAAGTAGTTGTTATGATATAACCAGAACCAGCCTCCAGCGGCTTATTAACTCTTTAAGTTTATTCAAGTATACACTTAGATTATCATACATGGCCCCGTGGCCTGGCTGGCAAAGCTGTCGCTTCACACATGGAGGGTCCAGGTTCGATTCCCGGAGAAGGTAGAAACATTTTGACGCGTTTCCTTACACCTGTAGTCCTGGTCACCTAGCAGGAAGTAGGTACTTGGGTGTTAGTCAACTGGTGTGGGTTGCATCCTGGGGGACAAGATTGAGGACCACAATGGAAATAAGACAGACAGTCCTCGATGATCCATTGACTTTCTTGGGTTATCCTGGGTGGCTAACCCTCCGGGGTTAAAAATCCGAACAAAATCTTACCATATCTATCTTATACATAGCAGCGTATGTGTAAAGACCTAGGATAACCCAAAAAAGTCAGACAGAGTAACTTACTTCCATGGGAGTCCTTTTATTATTATTGCACAAATAATACCTGTACATTGTATGATTACAGTCAATTGTACAAATAGTGATGATTTAAGGTTTAAATGATTGTTTATGTATGACCCATGTAACTACCTTAAACCAGCCTATTTTAACCTAACTAGTTAAATCCGTTTTCCTTTTAATATTTTACTAGATTTCTGCTAATAGTTATTGGAGTAAGACTATTTCTCTGGTAAATCTTTGCTTAACCCCTGTGACCTATACCTAACACCCTATACCTAACACCGAAACGGATTTGTTGAAAAAATAAGGTATCCGCAGCCAGATTCATAAGTTGACGGGGGTTTTAGGTGGCCTTATCAAACACCCAAACAATAACTTAGAGCGGTAATTATATTTTATGTTTTCTCTTATTTTGGACTCCCGCTGAGTCAATAGGTAACAGAAAAAAAAACACATATAGCAAAAGGAAGCCTTTTATTCTTATGACTATTGATGGCAAAACGTCGTAATAATAAAAGGTCTTCTTTTGCTATGCATATTTTTCCATAGTCATACAGGCAGGCAAATCCACACAAAAAAAGATATCTTAATCACAAATGAGTAATTGTACAGTATATGATACAGCCAGTGGAAAATAAATAATTACACAACAAATTAAATACTAAAAATAGGATTCCGTGACACTTACAGGTCCAGTGTTAAGTATTGAACCCATGACGTAACAGTGCTGCAGGAATGGATGTGTAAAAGTAGGAATGTGCAAAGGTTAGGAATGAATGAGGGATAGGAATGTGCAAAGGTTAGGAATGAATGAGGGATAGGAATGTGTGAAGGTGGAGGTTAGTGGGGGGTGGGGGTTAATGCAAGACAAAAATTGTCTGTAAGGATGTAACAACAAAAAATCACTGGTTTAGAACTGGTTTTCGATTATAAAAATAATGATGTACAGTAAATACCAACAGGTACTGTAATGACACAACTCATACACATGATAAGATTCAAATGACCCAAAAAGAGATAATGTTATTTAATGTAAAGTAAATGTCACTATTGGAAATGGGTGAAAGTTGTAGATTATAAAAGTGTGATAAAATACTAACAAAATCATATAAATAAAACAAGAGGAAACTAGACCACTTCTTGCAATAACTGCCAGATCAGCCAAGTTATGATGAGATATCAGACTGTTGGCTGGAACAGCCTGCTTGATCAGGCAGTCAACAAGGAAGTCTGGCTTCAGGCTTTGTTGCAAAGGTATCACAATAAAACTTATATATATATGAAGTCACGAGAGACACTCTTCTTGCAAGCTTGAAAATAATTTTCAAATATATTGATGACAAAGTGCAAAAAAAGTTAGATCATAGACATTAGAAAAAATTAGAATGTGATGGTGTAGTACAGTGTCTATTCTCTACTTAAATATAACAAGCTTAGAAATCTGCAATAAAATGGATCCCAGAGTTAAGATCGTTGAATTATAAAGAAAGATTAATTACAAATTCAGTGCTTTGTAGTATTAATAACAAAAATAATATTGTCATTATTATTTGTAGTAGTATTATTTAAGATTGAGTATCCTTTATCTGAAATGCTTGAATCCGAATGTATCTCAGATTTCGGAATTTTTTGGATTTTGAAATATGAAGTAGCTTGGGGATGGGACCCAAGTCTGAACACAAAATCCATATATATTTTATATACAGCTTATACACATAGGCTGAACATAGTTTTATACAATATTTTTAATAACAGCATCGGCAGAATACCTGCATCAACTTTAAAAAAAAAATAGCAATCTCAATCTCCACCTATGATGCTGTGTTTTTATTAAAAGGCTACTGTATAATATATTTTTTTTATCACTGTTACCCATAGGGGTATCTGCAGGTCTTTTATTACATTTTCAACAATATCTTCGCACCACAGAGCAGAAAATAAGCACAAAACACATGGTAATCACAGTGAGTACTGTAATGCACATAGGTCTGGTGGTGACAACTGTTAATAACAAGCTGGCACCAACAGAACGACAGAGCCCCACCCAGGGTATGAGAGGTCGTGTGTTGCAACTGTCTGGGCACACACAGACCTGCACAATACCTGGGAACTTCCCCAGAGCTAATTGCAATTTTTCATTTGTGGTCTCATGTCGGTGATCGAAAGAAGTTTTGGATTTCGAAGTATTTTGAATTTTGGAGCTTAGGATAAGGTATACTCAGCCTATATTATAATTATTGTAATTATTATAATTATTATTATTATTATTATTATTATTATTATTATTATTATTATTATTATTATTATTATTATTTATTATTAGTTTTCTAAAAAATTACAAAAGTATTATGTATAATATTTTGTTAGATTTTGACTCTTTTATTTTTTGAAAACCCCATTGTTATGCACAATATTTCAGGTAGATTAGAACTAAAATTGTGATACTTTTAAATTACATAGTTCATGTTAAAATTTTTAAGTTATGATATTAATATAAAAAAAATAACAGGTATGTAGTATAGTAATAGGTATTTAAATAATTCCGTACAAAAGTCAACGTGAGGAAAGAGAAGCACACGAGTTTGTACAAGGATACGGGAAAATTAATAAGTTAGATTTCTTGACACCATCATGAAGAAAATCAGGAAACCATAGATTAGAAAGAACACAAGAAAATATTTCTTAGCAAATTGAGTGATAGATATAGTTGGAATGGGATCAAAGACAAGGTGACACAGGCTTCAAGTGTTGCAAACTTTAAAAATGTTTACACTTTCACAAATACATACTAGTATATGGAAGACGAAAAGCATAGTTCTGCCGCTTTAAACATTTACATACCCACCCACCCGGATAATGAAATTGAATTGGATAATCATTTTGAGATATAAATAATACGAGGTGTTCAGAGTAGAGCTCTACATTAAATTTAAACTAATGTCATTTTGATTTTTGTGTAATTATTTTAACTTAATTTTTTTGCAAAAAAAAAAAAATGGTGTTAGATGATTGTCAGTATTATTGTCCCATATATGTCACTATTTTCAAGTTATAAATTTTGAAACTTGTAATGGTAATGATGTCATAATTACACCCAGGTTTGTGCCATAATTTTGTTATATTGAGGAACATGAGGCCCATCTTTATGGACATTGTTGTTCATGGAGGGAGGGGCTAAATGTTGCTGAAGTCATTATACTGACCCTAATCAAGAAGCTAGCTAACATCGATTAACTTAATTTTTCTATCTGAGGTGAGATATACAATGATCAAAGTGTATGGGAAAAATTTCTTTACATTGTAAAATTTTTAATGATGGAGAAAGCTTATTGAATGTAGATAAGTAACTATCAGTTATATTCATGTTACTGTATACATTTGTGTAGGTTTTTTGTTACTTTATACATTACGTTGTCATACCATGGCACAGGTGGGGTTTGAACCCATGGCAAGTGAGTCCTAAAACTCACGGGCCAGTACGTTAGTCTGCAGGTTTTAAGACTTACCATGGGTTCAAACCTCACCCGTTCTGTGATTTGTTTGCAATCGTGTTATTGCGATTTCGTGACTTACTGTCATATAGTATGAGATTCACAAGATGGTTCTTCAAGAAAGTGTATGTATAGTGTGCATGGCTTGAGTGGCTAGTACCATCATTTTCAAGTACAAATTCTTCACTGGCCATCTGTTAGCAGATGATTCTCCTTGATATTCATATCTCCCCAGAATGCAAATCTTTTCTCATACTGCTGTATATATTTGCTAGGATGTATGAAATTATATATTAATTGTGTTGTGCCAAGACATCGCAGGGATATTTGGAATCAGCCACTGCTATTTTTATTAGTACATACGTAAATGCTAATGATTTTTTTTACGTAATCGTTCTTTTATATACACACACACTCACAGACATACATACATACACATATAATATACACACTGTATATACAGTACATATTTTGTAGGTATATACAGGAAGCCCTTGATGTAACGGACTAATAGGGGGATTGTTTGAGTGTCCGTTAAATGTTAAATAATAGCAGAAAAAGCACTGAGTACTCTACTGTACACTTAATATAATATTGCAACCCGATTTACAACTATACCATATTAAATGTTGAAAATATAGGAATAAAAAGTTAATTTTGCCCAGCAGATTTTGTCTGTTATTGCAGAAGTCTGTTATATGGAGGTCTGTTATATCGTGGTTTACAGTGAAAGGAGAGACTCCAAGATTTCATTTGTATTTTGAAATATTCTTTGGTAGAGTGGAAATATAGTAATAAGGTAACAAATTTAACTTTAGGAAAGCACTCAGTTCAAAGGGGATGTATGCCTTCATGCCAATGAAAATGTTTTTTTATCCAGGTATTATTCCTATGAGATTAGCACTTCTCTATGAATGTGTTACAGTAAAACCTCGATTTAATGCACCCTGATGTAACTCTCTTCAGATATAAGATAAAATCTGTGGTTGGACAACATTCGAAATACGAATACGAATAGGACTCTCAGGTAAGTACCCACAAGGGGCGAGGGGGAACAACATTCGGAAGTTATGAATAGTCTGTTAAATCCAGAATTTACATTATTCTTACAGCTTGTTGGGTAAATTCACTTCAGATTTAACATAAAGTTCGTTAAATCAAAATTGTCAGATTTCATTGTGGGTAAATTTATTTTCAAATTTAACTGATTTAAGTCCAGTAAATACAGAAATGTATATTACTCTTATAATCATGGAAAACTATTCTCATAATTTGAATTTAATGAAGTCAGTGTTAATGGACACTTCCCCCTCCCCATTAGTTCGTGAAACCCATGGTTCACTATAGTAATTAGGAAAGCACTTTATCAAAACAATAACTTGCCAACATCTGGCAAAAGGTTGAGTGACTGTGTCTGTCCCCTTCCCTCTCATGGCCATTACAGGTAACATCTTAGTCTGTTGGCATATTTTCTGAGGATGCCTTGAAATACTTATGAAAACTTGGAGCTCGAACATTTATTTTGTTGTCAGACTATGTTCTTTGCTTCCACCTTGGTATCATTGCAGTTACATGGCTTCCTGCCTGTATTCCATGTTTCTTCTTTCTTGTTATGATAGTGTTGGGGCTGCAAATAGAGTTTTATATAAGGGATGGTATTTTTTTTTAAACTTCATTATACATAACATCTTATAGGAGTGAGGAAGAACCAGTTGTGAGTGTGGGGGAAGTTCGTGAGGCAGTGAGAAGAATGAAAAGGGGTAAAGCAGCTGGGATTGATGGGATAAAGATAGAAATGTTAATGGCAGGTGGGGATATAGTTTTAGAGTGGTTAGTGTTTTTATTTAATAAATGTATGGAAGAGGGTAAGGTACCTAGGGATTGGCAGAGAGCATGCATAGTTCCTTTGTATAAAGGCAAAGGGTACAAAAGAGAGTGCAAAAATTATAGGGGAATAAGTCTGAGTATACCTAGTAAAGTGTATGGTAGAGTTATTATTGAAAGAATTAGGAGTAAGACGAAGAGCAGGATAGCAGATGAACAAGGAGGCTTTAGGAAAGGTAGGGGGTGTGTAGACCAAGTGTTTGCAGTGAAACATATAGGTGAACAATATTTAGATAAGGGTAAAGAGGTGTTTGTGGCATTTATGGATTTGGAAAAGGCATATGATAGGGTGGATAGATGGGCAATGTGGCAGATGTTGCAAATGTATGGAATAGGAGGTAGGTTATTGAAAGCGGTGAAAAGTTTTTACGAGGATAGTGAAGCTCAGGTTAGAGTATGTAGGCGAGAGGGAGATTATTTCCCAGTAAAAGTAGGCCTTAGACAGGGATGTGTGATGTCACCATGGTGGTTCAATATATTTATAGATGGAGTTGTTAGAGAAGTGAATGCTCAAGTGTTGGCAAGAGGTGTGGGGTTAAAAGATAAAGAATCTAACACAAAGTGGGAGTTGTCACAGTTGCTCTTTGCTGATGACACTGTGCTTTTGGGGGATTCTGAAGAGAAGTTGCAGAGGTTGGTGGATGAGTTTGGTAGGATATGTAAAAGAAGGAAATTAAAAGTGAATATAGGAAAGAGTAAGGTGATGAGGATAACAAAAAAAATTAGATAACGGAAGACTGGATATCAGATTGGAGGGAGAGAGTATGGAGGAGGTGAAAGTGTTCAGATATTTGGGAGTGGATGTGTCAGCAGATGGGTATATGAAGGATGAGGTGAATCATAGAATTAACGAGGGGAAAAAGGTGAGTGGTGCACTGAGGAGCTTGTGGAGACAGAGAACTTTATCCATGAAAGCAAAGAGGGGAATGTATGAGAGTATAGTTATACCAACACTCTTGTATGGGTGTGAGACATGGGTTGTGAATGTTGCAACAAGGAGAAGGCTGGAGGCAGTGGAGATGTCGTGTCTTAGGGCAATGTGTGGTGTGAATATAATGCAGAGAACCCGTAGTTTGGAGATTAGGAGGTGTGGGATTACCAAAACTATTATCCAGAGAGCTGAGGAGGGGTTGTTAAGATGGTTTGGACATATAGAAAGAATGGAACAAAATAGAATGATTTCGAGAGTGTATAAATCTGTAGTGGAGGGAAGGCGGGGTAGGGGTCGGCCTAGAAAAGGTTGGAGGGAGGGGGTAAAGGAGGTTTTGTGTGCGAGGGGCTTGGACTTTCAGCAAGCGTGCGTGAGCGTGTTAGATAGGTGCGAATGAAGACAAATGGTTTTTAGGGCTTGATGTGCTGTTGGAGTGTAGGCAAGGTAACATTTATGAAGGGTTTCAGGGAAACCAGCAGGCCGGACTTGATTCTTAGAGATGGGAAGTACAGTGCCGGCACTCTGAAGGAGGGGTGTTAATGTTGCAGTTTTGTAGCTGTAGTGTAAGCACGCCTCTGGCAAGACAGTGATAGAGAGAATGATGAAAGTTTTTCTTTGTCGGGCCACCCTGCCTGGGTGGGAAACGGCCTATGTGTTAATAATAAAAAAAAATATACATAACATGAAACACAAACTTCATTTTGATTCTCATCAATTCAGCTCTTAACATTTATTTTATATGGTTGTAGTGGTGGTACAGTATTTTACTTGTCAAGAGAAATTTTAAAATTTCTTCTGATGTGGGTCTTAGTCATATGATGCACCCAATGGAGCATTTGATATTTTGATTGAGGCTTTCTATTAGCTTACTGGTGTGGCCCCTTCCATCAAAAATAAAATATTGTATCATAAGATATGTTGGTAATTTGTGGAGCGCACACAAAAACAAAGTATCATCATACTAATGTGCTAAAAATATAATGTTATTTATATATGGATGTTATTGCAGCTCCTTCATTTTTCCTAGGTTGTATTCTTTGTTTATCACTGTATCCATAAAATGTATTTATTTCTTATTTTGTTATCTGAGATTTTAATTAAAGTCATAAGACATCTCTGTTGTTCTCATATTTAGTATGATTGAGATGGATTTACATAGTATTTAATGATAAGTGTGAATGGAGACAGTTGTGAAGGTGTTTTAAATTGAATATAAACATTTAATAAACTTGTTTTTGATTTGCATCATAGATACAAGGTGGTGGGTGGGCGACCCGAAATGTTTTTTTGTCATTCATTTTATCACTGTGTTGACAGAGGTGCGTAGATACTACAGTTCAGATGCCCCTCCCTTCTTAACTGCAAATATCTGCACCACTCCTTCAGAGTGCAGGCACTGTACTCAAATCCTCCAGGACTCGAATCTGGCTAACTGGTTTCCTGGTTTCCATGAATCCCTTCATGTTACCTTGCTCACACTCCAACAGCACATGTCATAAAAACCAGTTTCTTCCACTCATCCCTATGTAACATGCTCGAACACGCCTACTGGATGTGTGAGCCCCTCATACATAAAGCCATCTTTACCCCATCCCTCCAACCTTTCCTAGAATGACCCCTACCCCTCTTTCCCTCCACTACAGATTTACACACCCTTCAAGTCATCTTATTTTGCTCCATCCTTTCTAAATGACCAACCCTAACTAGGAAACTCATGATCCTACATAGCAATATCACATCTTATCCCAGGTCCATTCCTGTGGCCTGTAATGCCAAGTTCAACTTTTTCTCAGGGTCTTTATGGCATATCCTTTTGCCATTGTCCTGCCCCAACACCACCACCTTTATCCTACCATTTCTCAAACGTTTGCCTTGTAACGCTGAATGACCCACATGAGTTTAGTGGTCAACACAAATATGTTAAAATCTTGGCTCTTAATCTAAGGAAGGGGACATCCTTCCTTTCCTTGGATTGAATCCGATTGTCTCCTGTTCCCTATGCACTGTATAACACTCCTGGGTTTCATGCATCCTCATGATAATAAAATAGGGGTACAAATAAACCCAGAGAAAATAAATTAAAAGAGAATAGTGTACATTCCAGCTTACAAATGAGGACCCCCTCAAGGAGATGCCTTAAAGCTGGTGAAGGACTTTTGATCCAATGAATCTGAGCTACCCTTCTCAAGATCATACCCCTTATATTACTGAGTGGTGTATGACACAAGTGAAGCACTTTTTTTTGTTTTGTTTTTTCAACAAGTCGGCAGTCTTCCACCGAGGCATAATAAAGATATCAAACTAACTAACTAAACTCACTGCACACTGCATCTGCACACTGCACTGCACCTTGCAACATCTGTTGTTGGGGCAATGGATGCATTTATAACGACGTGTTATTTGGGGTGCTCTTGGTAGAGGGGATGCAATGATAAGGCTTCGGAGGCTTCTTACTTTATTTGTAATAAAGGTGCGAGTAACAGGCTGTGTGTCTGTGGCCATGGCCCAGGGCCATGCGCCTTGCGAGGGAGAGAGGAGTAGGCCTATTGTCTGAGTGTTGTCTAGGCGCCAAGTGAGAAAGGAACATGGTGGAGCAAAGTGACGTGGGTATAGGCCTACAGAGGGCAGCACAAGCATGGTGCAAAATATGAACTCAGCTGGCAGACAGCATGGGCTGTCTATGCAAACAGTACAGGCTGTCTACATTGCTCGGCCACGCACCCATGGTCGACCCGACCATGTCTGGCAGTAAAAAAAACTCGGTCTCTCTCTCGCAAGAACAGGTCACAGAACACAAAAAAAATACATATATACATAAACATATGGACATAGAAAAAAAAACTTCCTCCAAAGAGGGAAGAAAAAAACGGTGTGCTTCGTGGTCTAGGGCAGTGAGCGTCGAAGCAGCACTGCATGCCTTCCTGCATCTGGATATATACTGCAACACGGGAGACATAGCTGCAGCTGAGCTGTGACTTAACAGGGTACGGTCTCCTCTGGGAGGTGAAGCAGACACCGTAGTAGTAGCTGCAGGGGTCTCTCAACCTGGGGCACAACCTGCTGGTGCCCTCGAGTGAGGCGTCATCAGTAGTCGCAACTGGACAGGACTGGCAAGCGACTCAGGAAGACATTCCTCAACTGGTACTGTCGCTGCTGGCGAGTGTGGAGCGAGTCGTTACAGGGACGACTTGGCGAAACATCTGGAGGTCATAACAGCATACACCATACTGCAGTGAGGGGGCTAGCAGTCAAAGTGACATCATCTTTGTGCAGGCTGCTCAGTGAAGCTGTGACACGAGGCTGATGGTCGCCTGCCGACAGGCTTAACTGCGGCTTGGCGAGTGACATCTCTCGACATTAGAAGTTACAGCAGAGGGCAGTGTAAGCGTCCCCAGACTGGTCATCTGCAATAACTGGACTGACGGTCTAGGAGGTGAAGTGGAACGGTCTCAATGGGAGAATCGTTGCGGGTACGATCCAGCAAAGGCATCTACAAACGGCAAACAATAAGAGCTTTCTGTACAAGGCGCTCGATGCTCATAACTGATGCCTGGACTGACAAATGTCAGCTGTCAAGCGCGCGGGGCGCGGGTCACACCGAGTGACGAAGTAACACACAGGTGCTACATAGGACACACGAGAAACTGCACACATACTACACATGTGGTACAACATGGCTTACTAGCAAATGACGCTTTTCTGTGTAAAAATCGTCACTAAGCAATACATGAACATGTGAGAACACTGACTGAGAGAAATAATTAATGAACACTCGACTTATATCTTCTCTCACACTTCTCGAAAAACAATGAAATAGAATGATCACTGTGAAACTAGAACACTCGGAGATGTCATGTGGGTGATGTGAGGCGTGACATCGCGAGTGACGTCAGGCAGACGTCGTAGGGTGACGTCAGGCAGACGTCGTAGGGTGACGTCAGTGGAGTCAGACAGCATCGTGATGTCAGTGAAGTCAGGCAGCATCGTGACTGCATCTGCGGCAGCAGACCACATGTGACTTGGAATCTGGCTTAACCCACATGGCGTGCTGATCACGTGGCTTGGTCACACGTGGCTTTGAGTGGCCTCGACACTCGGATACACAATTCTGGCAAGAATTCACAAGGAAATTCACAGAAAACAGCATAGAGGGAGTGAGTGGAGTGTGTGGCGTACACTAGGGCGTGTGTGTATGGTGAGGCAGGGCTGCGCGCCTACTCTCACCCTACCCATACACGAGGGAGACACACTAGATGCTGAAATCACCACTAACTCACCTCTGAAGTGCTGAAATAGTTGTGCTGAGCTGAACAACAACAGCAGAACATGCTGGCAAGGCTGAGCACGTGACTGAGAAACAGCATGGGACGCTGTGGCGTGAAGTCAGTGATGTCATTTCTTCGAGAATTAGACAAATTTCGGCCTGAATCCTGCTTGTACCTGTGTCTGGGTGCTGAGATTTGCAGACACGACATCAGGATAACTCGTTGAGAGACGGATGCTTCTTGTAGAGACTGATGAAGTGGTAGATTACTTCATTCCTCTTCCTCCCTCTCGGGCAAACACAACTGGTGCGAGGCACGCTGTGACCATTTATAACGACGTGTTATTTGGGGTGCTCTTGGTAGCGGGAATGCAATGATAAGGCTTCGGAGGCTTCTTACTTTATTTGTAATAAAGGTGCGAGTAACAGGCTGCGTGTCTGTGGCCATGGCCCGGGCCATGCGCCTGCAAGGAGAGAGGAGTAGGCCTATTGTCTGAGTGTTGTCTGGCGCCAAGTGAGAAAGGAACATGGTGGAGCAAAGTGACGTCGGTATAGGCCTACAGAGGGCAGCACAAGCATGGTGCGAAATATGAACTCAGCTGGCAGACAGCATGGGCTGTCTATACAAACAGTACCGCCCACAGGATGGGTATGGGGTGCATAATAAAGATATTAAACTAACATCCTCAATCTTGTCCCCCAGGATGCGACCCACACCAGTCCACTAACATCCGGGTACCTATTTGCTGCTAGGTGAACATGACAACAAGTGTAAGGAAACATGTTAAAATGTTTCCACCCGCCGGAATCGAACCCGGGCCCTCCATGTGTGAAGCGAGAGCTCTAGCCACCGGGCCTACCTTGTCCATAATTACCATCGCATTCCTCTTCAAGGGGGGCTCCTTGCTGTGGTGAAGAGGCTCTTGGTCTGAGGAATTGGACCTTTTGGTCTTCTTCCTCAGACCGAACCTAATAACCCCCCAATCCCCCCTCCCTTTTCCCATTTTCCCATCCTCCCTTTTTTCCCTTTCCTCCTCTTCCTCCTCATCCCTCCCTTATTTTCTTCCATTTTACCCTGGGAGCTTCCCTCCACAGGCATTCTAGTTCCTAGGTAGGGAAGGGGATCATGGTCCATCCCATTCCGTTGAGGTCCTTGGCGGTGGTGTAGTTTGCCGTGGAATCTGGATTGCCTGGGATGTCCCGATCCCTCTCCTGTCTCCCGGGGTGGCCTTGGGATCTTTCGGGCGACGGGGGTATCTCTGGAGGCCACTTTTCGATTCGAGGTGGTGGCCAAAGGCGGTATGCTTTAGGCGGATATACGGCCGCCCTCTTTTGTCCCCTGAGGTGGCTCAGTGGATGTGAGGTTGCTATCCCGGGTTGCTGGTTTACTGGCATGAAGGGTAGGGTATGGCACGAGTTCCATGCAGCATCTGCACTACTTGCGGTGTTGAGGTCCTCTTGGGCGTGGAGGATTTATGCCCTTTCATTCCTCCTAGGAGCTATTCCTCCACGTT